>NDXZ01065760.1:0-11343 GCA_003055125.1 Paykullia maculata | reverse complement strand
ATAAAAATTATTTTAAAGCAATAAATATTAAGAGCATTTTGTGGAAAATTTTTGTAGCTGGACAAATTTCTTTTTAGCCTGAAACTGGACAGGCCATTAAAAAGCTGGACAACCCAGCAAAAACAAGCCCGACTGGTAACCCTAGGCACCGCCCATATGACTCAAATACCTTTTATGGAATATCTTGAGAACGGTTATATCTGTGGTCCAAAAATTTTGTACAATAACCTCTCATACTACTTTCCTTCTTTGACCCAAAAATTGATAGGATCGGATCAGGGGGTGTGGCACCGCCCATACGGCTCAAACACATTTTGCACGTTTAATTTTTTATAACATTTTCCTTATTCTAACCAAAAATCGTGAGGATGGGATTAGGAGATATGGCACCGCCCATGCAACTCAAATTTATTTAATGGCATATCTTGAGAACTGTTTCTATGATCTTAAAAATTTTGCACGATTTTAAGATCAGATCTGCAGGTGTGCCACCGCACATACAACTTAAAAATATTTCATGACAAATCTTGAGTTTTGTAAAACCAACTCATATGAAATATTCCATTATGTATGGTTCTAATACAAACTTGGCTATTTTAGTTAAAAACGAAAATAATGACAGAAGCAATTTCACTTTATGCCTTTGTTTAGAAATTTTAATATGTATGTAGTTATACTTTTATTTTATTATCTTTTATTATCATAGGATCGTTTTAAACTAATATAGAGTTACTTAGACACTGATTGACTTATGGTGAATAATTGGGTAGGATTTTTTTATCTGCTATGCAATGAAAATGAATTTAATAAAAATTTTTTTAAACAAATCGGTCTGAAAATAAAGTTGTATCTCCTACTGTATTACAGTATTGTATATTTCGTTTCTGAATGTCTTTGAAGATTATTAGTTTTATTAACTTAAAGTTGCTTACAGGCAATGCAAAAGGGCCACTTTGCTTCCCTATATTGCTTTTTAAGTCACTTATATTGCAACTCCCATTCATTAGAATAACACCTGAAAACTTTACGTTTTTTGGGAAAACATGATGAAGAATCAACGTCATCTTCAGATTCTGAAGTTAATTGAATGACAGCTTTGTTGCAATCTTTTTTTGGTTTATGTTGGAATTAATATTAAATAAGAAATTTATATAAAAAGATATCTATTTCCTCAAAAAATGCTTACCTTTCCATAAGTCAACTTTATATGTACATATATATTTTGGCCCAGATATAACAATTATATGTATTAAATCGTTCCACTCACTATAACAGAAAATAAGTTTTTGTGTTATTTATTTTTTATAGTGAATGGCAATTTCGGTTACAATATTTTACGAAACATAAAAAGAATCGCTTTTAGTAACAAAAATTTTAAGTATGAACATACATAAGTATGTGCAACTGTATGTATGTATACAAAAGGAAAATATTAGTAATGCTGATTTACAAAAAAGGGCAAAAAGTAGCACAAAATTAAAAAAAGTTTCAAAATCAGGTAGGTTTGAAAAAGTCGCACATGAAGTCCCAGGCCTTTAAAAAAGTTGCAAAATGCCACTCTAGCCGACCAACGGTAACACTGATTACAGCTAAGAGGATTTAAATATTGTAAAGATAAGATAATGTTTAAACTATCTTTCGATAATAAATGGAAAATTCTTCCTCAACTTTTAAATATCAAAAATCCTACTGACACCGAAATTAAGGACGTATATTTGAAAGAAATCTCATTATCTAGTCAAAAGTGCAAAGATTTGCAGTTACTTAAAATAATACCAAAGGACAACCACACTTTTTATAAAAAAGAAATATTATTTGAAATAAACATTTGAAACTATTACTAAAACTCTGTTATAACAATATACAAAATTTAATTCATAAAAAATTAGGGACGTATCTTTGGAAGAAATTTCATTCAAATCCCTAAACCTAGCTATTCTAACTTATTATAACTTATCAAATATTACATTTGTCTCTATGTTACTACTATATGCACTTACTTAAAACACTTTTACTATTATTACTTTCTACATTTAACCAATCACAAACGTATTCAATTTGGGGATTGAGTGACAATTATTTATTATTTACTTTCACTCAATTCTCAGAATTGAACCGGTTATATGTTTAACAAATGCAAAGCAATAATTGGGTTAGGTTATATTAAGTAACATTATTGCAATGTTCAATAATATAGCAGTGTGCACCAATATAGCACACTACACCCTCATTCTTAGGAGAAAAATTAAGGGGTAATTTTTCTAAGTAAATGCATATTTACAAACATTTTTATAATTATATTATTATATATATATTCTTATATATAAGTTAACGTCTCAAATATTTAAATTCATTTTCCCATAGCGACTAAGTATTTCCCAGAATTCAGGAAATGTTAAATTAGCATTTCAAAACTATTTGGCAATTCTCAGTTCACACTTCCCACACTGTGCAATGCTCCAATTTCAGCACACATGCAAGTATGTTATTTTACTTTTAATTTATAGTGTGGCATATTTCCAAGAACTACGAAAATCACCACACAAGCCAAGCTTACCTTTTGGGACGTTCTTTATTACTCAGTAAAAACGCTGACGATATGTCTAGACTTTTTCCTCATTTTCATTATGTCATTTGTTTGTTCTTATTCGCAATAATTTTAAGTTAAATATTTTTAAGCAAAACAATGTAAGAAAAAATGACATAAAAAGCATAACAACCAATAAAGATGGTTCATTATTAATCTAGCACTCAACAAGTGTTTTACATATTAAACAAGTGTTTTATTAACTGGCGCCCAACGTTTTTCGGTCTGACCCTGAAGTAGTGTCACAGAACCGAACCCACAGCAGCCCCTAAGAAGTTCTAACAATAATCAGGAATCCCTCAAATAGTGACAAAAGGGTAAATAGTGCCTTCAAAATAAATAAAAAAATTTAAGTTAAAGTGTCAAACTCCTGTAGGCGCGCACATCTTCTAAAAAGAGGGAACCCTAGTAAGGATTGAACAGGACTTGTTCTCCGGTGCCGGCACGAATAGCAATAACAAACATATTCACATTAAACTCAAAGAGTAAAGTTCACTTTAACGAATCAAATAAAATTTTGAAAACAAAAAGTTTGAAAAAAACAACTTTTGCAAAGTAAAAAAAAACTCGTAAACGGAAAAATTAATTTAAGTTTAAAACTTTGAAGAATAAAATCCTAGAAACTATAAAAAAAATTTTGAGCTAGATAACTACAAAAAAATAATTAAAGTGGAAAATTTTGAAAAATATTTTTAAAATAAACAAAACACTTTTAAACAAATTTTAAAAGCAAAAACTTTAAGACCTTTTTCTAAAGAAGAAATCATTTAAAAAACATAAAAAGTGGTTATCCGAAAATAGAAAATTTCCAAACAACAACATTTTGAAAATTTAAAGCTATGGCCAACAAAAACAGCAACAACACAACTAACAGCAGCAGGAGCAGCATCTTAGTATTAATTTAAGTCAAGTATTTTTCCTCACAATTCTAAAATTTTTTAAAGAGAATTTAAAATAAATTACATAATATAATTTTTTTTAATTGTAAAACCATAAAGAAAAAATACAAGATTCTGTTACAAAAGTAAAAGTACTCTCACGTTAAAGTTTAAGAAAAACTAATAAATTTTAAGATAGAATATTTTTGTAAAGGGCAAACTACTGGACAAAGTAAAACCCCACATTTATGAGTGACAGCGAGGACAGCGCTTACGAGACACACGGCTTGAGTACTGAATTTAGGTTGAGTTACCTCATCAGGCGACACGGGAATAGAATATGACGTAAATAGAACTTCAGTTAGACAGAAGAGACTCTTGATCAGGGAACACAGACATATTTTGTATAATTTACGAAGGCAAAGGTTAATTAATAAAAATGTCTAATCCAAACAAACTCGTCAGGCCCCCCGTACTTAATGCAAATCAGAACCCTGGAAACCAACAGCCTAACCTCCCAATATCTTTAATAATCTCCCTAGAAATCAAAGCCCAAATTTCTAACATAGTTTGGAGAGCTTACGGAGAACAGGAGGAAATCAGAAACAGGGAACCAATATTAGTAGATCAGGGAATAGACGAACAGCATAACAATAACTTAACGGACCCCGACAAAATTCCGGACATAGTAAAATGCCTCAGAGATTTTTCTGGGAACCCGACAGAATTCGGATCTTGGAAAAAAAGCGTAGAGAGAGTCTTCAAGATCTACGAGGCACTTAAAGGAACTCCTAAGTACTTTGAAAAGTCGTTCGTAATAAAATAACAGGCAATGCAGATATTGCATTAGAATCGTACAATAAATACCCCACTTAACTGGGACTGTCTAATTTAATGTCTCACGACACACTATGCGAACAAGAGGGACCTAGGAACTTTGGAATACCAAAAGTCTTCCATGACACAGGGTAACAGCTCGATACAGGACTTCTACAAAGAAGTCTACGCATACCTTTTCCTTATCTTAAATAAAATTGCATGTATGGAGGAAAGCGATACAGCCATACATTTACTGACAAAAACGTACCGCAATAAGGCCTTGGACACCTTTGTGAGGGGACTTAGAGGCGACCTCCCAAGACTTTTAGGAATGAGAGAACCGTCGGATTAACACGAGGCCCCACACTTACGCCTAAAATTGGAAAATCAACAACTCAGAAAGCACTATGCAAACAACAATTCCAAAATGGCACCCCCAATCCCACAAAGGAAATCAAATAACCATAATCATAACCAAAAGTTTTACCCCCAACTGGATTATTTGCCACAAATACTACACTACGTGAGACCCAATTATGCTTATCAAATACATACGCGTAAGCAAACACCTCCATTTTCTCAAGGATTCAATCAGCATCCAGCTCCTTTGAACGATAATAGACCCGATTCCAAACTAGACCGAATTTCTAACCATCACCTAGACCAACCCAACAGAAACCTCCAACTCCAATGGACATAGACCTCTCTATAAGATCAAGAATGGTCAACTATATGAATACGCCAGCCCCAAATAGTGATAGGTTTACAGGAGTAAGACCTCAACTACAATCCTCTCAAATGCACCAACCAAACTCACGCTGAAAACGACAACATTACAGGAAAACGAACCAGACGAAGAACTGACGGAGTACCTCGAACAATATTTCGGACAAGAAAACGATTTACAAGAAAACAAATTTTCAGACATTAATTTTTTAGACTAAAGTGGCTTTTCATCGCTACGGGACTATTATTAATTATTGTCTCATTTAGATCTATCTTACTTTGTGGTTTGCTCATTTCTATCAGTTTTATCTTTTAAATATTCATATGTCTCAAATTGTTGCGTATAATATTCTTATTTTATTTTTGTTCCTTAACACCGCGTTACACACATTCTGTCCTATGAACCAAATATACTTTTTCGGAAAGGGGAGAAAAAATAAAAATACACGTGTATCGGCGATTTTCATGTACACGTCAGAATTTTTTTTTTATGTATAAAGTATAAAGCTCGTAGTGTTCGTCTGTCCGCCTGTGTGAAAGACTTTGGATCGATTTTTAACCCTGTTTCCGTGATATAATCGAGCTGAATTTTTGCAGGCAGACTCGTGGAAATGTCTGTATCACGTCAAAATTTAAAAAAAATTTTGTTTATCAATTCTTAGATTTTCCTGAATTTTTTTTTTTAAATATTTTTTTTCACTTTTTTCAGCATAACTTGAAGGGACTCCAAATTTCCAAAAAAATTTCTGACGTGTACATGAAAATCGCCGATACACGTGTATTTTTATTTTTTCTCCCCTTTCCGAAAAAGTATATTTGGTTCATAGGACATAACAAAAGATAGTTTTTGTAACGCGGTGTAATTATTATTTTTAATAATTTTTCATATTCTTGTATAAAATTTTAATTTTCTTTTTCCTTTAACTAAATACTAATTATATAAAATATTAATTTTTTTTCTCCTTTAATAAATGTTTGATGTTTGCAGGATCGTAGTCCGCAGGATCGTGGTCCACAGGGTCGTGTTTTCAGGATCGCCATATGGTAAACGAAAGTTAGTGTATCTGATATGGTTGACGGAATTATGTTATGTTGTGGAAGCCCTAACTTTTTGTTTTTACAGCTGGAAGGGTTCCAGCTAAAATTAAGGCGTTCAAAAGAGCTGCCAGAATATTAGTGAAACAGTGATGAAATAAAACTAAGGCAGATGCTGCCAGTTTTGCTTAATAAATCAAAGTCTGTTTTATTTGTGGCGCGGAGCCCTTTATATACAAGCACTGAGATTAAAACCTAGCTATTCTAACTTATTACAACTTATCTAAATGTTACATTTGTCTCTATCTTACTACTATATGCACTTACTTAAAACACTTTTCCTATTACTACTTTTTACATTTGACCAATCACAAACGTATTCAATTTGGGAACTGAGCGACAATTATTTATTATTTACTTTCACTCAATTCTCATAATTGCACCGGTCATATGTTTAACAAATGCAAAGATATAATTGGGTTAGGTTTTATTAAGTTATATTATTGCAATGTTCAATAATATAGCATTGCGCACCAATATAGCACACTACAATATATTATAAAAATGAGGTGTAAGTTTGTTTGTTACGGCATCACGCCCAAACGGCTAGACCGATCTTTATGAAATTTGGCACATCGGTATTTCTCATCCTAGAAAAAACAAAAGGCTATATATTTTTTTAAAATTTTGGGTGGTCGTGGCACCTCCCATACAAAGCTTTTGTTTTAATCGTATAACTTGAGAACTGGTACACTTAACGTCTCCAAACTTTGTGTGACTTATTCTATTATCAATGTACATAATAAGACTTAAAATATACCAAAAGCAAAAAGTGGGCGTAGCACTGCCCATACGACTCAAATACATTTTATGGCATATCTTAAATACTGTTTTCTCTAAGGTCTCAAAATTTTGTACGATTATTTTTACAACTTTTTCCTTATTCAAGCCAAAAACTGTGAGAATGGGATCAAGGGGTGTGGCACCGCCTATACGACTCAAACACAATTTATGGTATATCGTGAGAACTGTTATCTCTATGGTGCTGTAACGTGGTTTTATTCTCCGGCTGAGGTAGCTTAGTCGCGTCCAGGATATACTTACGGGTCCATTAACCTTAAGTAATAATAAGACGATGATTTATCCCTTTTGGGTTACAATACAATTCATTTTATTTAAATGAAATATAATTGGTATACAGAGTAACAATAATGTATGAACGATAGATTACATACAACTCAAATTTATCTAATGGCATATCTTGAGAACTGTTTCTATGATCTTACAAATTTTGTACGATTAACTCTTATACTGTTTTTCTTATTCAAGCCAAAAATTTTGACGATCAGATCTGCGGGTGTGTCACCGCACATACAACTTAAAAATAATCACATAAGCGGGCAAGTCAACTCCCTATATTCAGCAATTTTACTTTATGCCTTTGTTTAGAAATTTTAATATGTATGTAGTTATACTTTTATTTTACCAAAAATATCATAGGATAGTTTTAAACTAATATAGAGTTACTTAGACACTGATTGACTTATGGTAAATAATTGGGTAGGATTTTTTCAGCTGCTATGCAATGAAAATGAATTTAATAAAAAATTTGCGCATCTATAATTTGAAGTCATAAAGTTTAACATGAGGTACATAAAAAAAGAAACATTTTTTTTATGTGATAATCTGTACCAACTATGTTCTTTAAACTTCCTTTCTATACCCTTCACCTAAGGTGATAAAGGTATATATAAGTTTGTCACTCCGTTTGTAACTTCTACAATATTTATTTGTGAACCCATAAAGTATATATATTCTGAATCCTTAAAGATAAGGAGTCGATTTAGCCATGTCCGTCTGTCTGTCTGTTGAAATCAAGTTTTCTCAGCCCCCTGATTGGTATCAAACGATTAGAAATTTTCCCTAGATTCTTGCTATTGAAAGTCACCAAAATCCGAAAATAAACGAGACATAAACAAAACGAATTTTTTAATTTTTTTATTTTACCTAAAAGTGATTATATTTGTGTGTAAGACATGCCTTTTGAGAAATTAAAAAAAAAATGTTTTTTGAGATATAAGCAAAAAAAAGATATAGGCAATAATTTTTTTTTTTTTTTTAATGTAAATACGCAGTGAAGGGTACATAAGATTTGGCACAGTCAAATATAGCGCTCTTACTTGTTTTTATTTTACTTAGAAGAAAGTGATAATCAAAAACGTAATATATGTTATCATATGTCAGTTAGGGATTAGAAATCTTTATTTTATGGGTATTAGAATTCTTAAATTGTTTGTTACCCCGGGCTACGCTGGGTAAAAACAACTAGTATATTATATTTTTAAAGAATAAAATTTCGGTTTGTGAGTGTGATATTCTCTTTTCTGCTATCGAAAGACGTAAGAAAGACCGAGAATTGTACGCACCTTGTTACTTTGTTAGATTGAAGAATCACGATTTAAAAAAATTATAAAAGTATAAGTATCTTGATTATAAGTTTTATAAAAACTTTTCTGATTTAAAATTTTTTAAATCAAATCGGTCTGGAAATAAAATTGAATCTCTTTCTGTATTACAGTATTGTATATTTCGTTTCTGCATGTCTTTGAAGATAATTCGTTTTATCAACTAAAAGTTGCTTACAGGCAATGCAAAAGGGCCACTTTGCTTCCCTATCTTGCTTATTAAGTCACTTATATTGCAACTCTCATTCATTAGAATAACACCTGAAAACTTTACGTTTTTTGGGAAAACATGATGTAGAATCAACGTCATCTTCAGATTCTGAAGTTAATTGAAGGATAAAGCTGTCTTTTTTAGATTTAATAAGATATATGTTGGAATTCAATATTAAATAAGAAATTTATATAAAAAGATATCTATTTCCTCAAAAAATGCTTACCTTTCCATAAATCAACTTTATATGTACATATATATTTTGGCACAGATATTACAATTATATGTATTTAATCGTTCCAATCACTATAACAGAAAATAAGTTTTTGTGTTTTTTAATTTTTTATAGTGAATGGCAATTTCGGTTATAACATTTTGCGAAACATAAAAACAATCGCTTTTAGTAACAAAAATTTTAAGTATGAACATACATAAGTATGTGCAACTGTATGTTTGTATACAAAAGGAAAATATTAGTAATGCTGATTTACAGAAAAGGGCAAAAAGTAGCACAAAATTAAAAAAAGTTTCAAAATCAGTCCCAGGCCTTTAAACAAGTTGCAAAATGCCACTCTAGCCGACCAACGGTAACGTTAATTACAGCTAAGAGGATTAAAATATTGCAAAGATAAGATAATGTTTAAACTATATTTCAATAATAAATGGAAAATTCTTCCTCAACGTTTAAATAGCAAAAATCCTACTGACACCGAAATTAAGGACGTATATTTGGAAGAATTTGCATTATCTAGTCAAAAGTGCAAAGATTTGCAGTTACTAAAACCATAATACCAAAGGACTACCACACTTTTTATAAAAAAAAATATTATTTGAATTAAACATTTGAAACTATTACTAAAACTCTGTTATAACAATATACAAAAATTAATTCATTTTCCAAAAGAAGTAATGAAAAAGAACTGGTTTTATAATTAAAAACAGTTATAACGTATTT
The DNA here is from genome assembly GCA_003055125.1 of Paykullia maculata. NCBI lineage: Eukaryota > Metazoa > Arthropoda > Insecta > Diptera > Rhinophoridae > Paykullia > Paykullia maculata. The sequence goes on along the minus strand of NDXZ01065760.1, from coordinate 1,667 downwards.
ATACTAATAAATCCCTATATCTCTATATCTCTATATATATTATAAAAATTAGGTGTAAGTTTGTTTGTTACGGCATCACGTCTAAACGGCTAGACCGATCTTTATGAAATTTAGCACATCGGTATTTCTCATCCTGGAAGGAACAATAGGCTATATATTTTTTTAAAATTTTGGGTGGGCGTGGCACCTCCCATACACATTTTTTAGATTTGATCGTATAGCTTGAAAACTTATAAGCTTAAAATCTCCAAACTTTGTAAAGGTTATGACATTAGGAATGTACATAATTAGACTTAAAATACACTTGAAGGAAAAAGTGGGCGTGGCACCGCCCATACAACTCAAACACATATTTTAACATATCATAAGAACTGTTATGGCTACACTCTAAAAATTTTTACGATTACTTCTCATATTGTTTTGCCTATTTGAGCCAAAAATTGTGAGTATCGGACAAAGGGTGTGGCACCGCCCATACAACTCAAAACGATTTTACAACATATCTTGAGAACTGTTATAGCTGTGGGTTTAAGACTTTGTACGAATAACTCTATTATCATTTCCCTTATTCGAGCCAAAAATTGTGAGTATCGGACAAAGGGGTGTGGCACCGCCCATACAATTTTAAACCATTTTACGGCATATCTTGAGAACTGTTATAGCTGTGGATTTTAAACTTTATACGAATAACTCTTTTACCATTTCCTTTATTCACGCCAAAAATTGTGAGTATCGGATAAAGGGGTGTGTCACCGCCCATACAACTCAAAACTATTTGACGGCATATCTTGAGAACTGTTAAAGCTGTCGATTTAAAACTTTGTATGATTAACTCTATTACCATTTCCTTCATTCCAGCCAAAAATTGTGGCAATCGGACAAGGGGGTGTGGCACCGCCCATACAACTCAAATACATTTTACCGCATATCTTAAGAACTGTTACCGCTATAGTTTTAAAATTTTGCACAATTAACTCTATTATCATTTCCCTTATTCGAACCAAACATTGTGAGGATCGGACGAAAGGGTGTTGTACCACCCATAAAACATAAAAAATTTTGAGGAATGGGCGAAGTGGTCTGGCACCGCTCATTCAACTCAAATACGTTTTACAGCATATCTTGGAAATTGTAACAGCTGTGGATTCAAAACTTGGTACGATTAACTCTATTACCATTTTACCTATTTAAACCAAAAATTATAAGGATCGGGCGAAGAGATGTGGTATCGCCCTAATGACGGAAATACATTTTATGGCATAACTTGGGAATTGTTATAGCTATGGTGTTAAAATTTTCTACGATACACTCTGATACCATTTTCCTTACTTAGTCCAAAAACTTTGATTATCAGACTAGTGGGTGTGGCATCCCCATTCAACTGAAATATATTTTGTGGCATATCTTGAGAACTGTTAAAGTCATTTAACTGTATATGAGTAACATGAGGCAAATGAGGATAGGATCGGATTATGTTAAATTTATTTTACTGCAATATCTGTAGCTTTTTGATCCTTTAAACTTCCTATTGTTGTCATATGCGATTAAGAGATTAAAAATATTTATTTCATAAGTATTTAACGTACTTAATTGTCTCTTACCCCGAGCTACATATAAGGAAAAAGAGACTACTTTTTTATACCCTTCACACACACACATGTGTTAAG
>NDXZ01065711.1:8731-20882 GCA_003055125.1 Paykullia maculata | reverse complement strand
AAGTGTCCACTCATATGAAAGCATAAATAAAAAAAAAAAAAACAAAATTTGCAAGTGATGCAAATATGCATTCAATTTTTGCATATTAAGTGTCTTTTTCGAAGCGTGTAGAAAATTATGTGAAATTTAAAATAATATAAAAGTTAAATACAGTATTTTTAAAAACTATTGTTCTTAAAACTTGTTTTATTTTAGTTTTGAATTAAATAAAAATTAATAAATTTAGGTCCATTTAGGTTTTTTGCCCATATTTTTGCTAATTCTGATCCAATTAGTAAATTTTTTTAAATATCCCAAAAAGTATACAAAAATAGAATAATTTAAAAAAAAATTTTTTTTTTTGCTTAGATCTCGAAATTTTTTTTTGGTTATATCTCGAAAATTTTTTTCCTCTCAAAATTTCCCAAAAGGCATGTCTGTAACATATATAATAATTTTTGTGTAAAAAAAATAAAAATTTTTTTGCCTATATGTACCACGAAAAATTTTTTTTGCTTATATCTCAAAAAATTTTTTTTTTAAATATATCAAAAGGCATGTCTTCCCACGAATATAATCATTTTTGTGTAAAAAAAATTTTGATATACAATTTTTTTTGCTTATATCTCGTTAATTGTCGGATTTTGGTGATTTTCAACAACAAATATTTCGGGAAAATTTATGATCGTTTGATACCAATAACGTGTCCGTACGACATCGGGGGGCTGAGAAAAGTTTATTTCAACAGACTGACAGACGGACAGACGGACATGGCTAAATCGACTTCCCTATCTATAAGGATTCAGAATATTTATACTTTATGGGGTCGCAAATGAATATTTTAGAAATTACAAACGGAATGACAAACTTATATATACCCTTATCACCTTAGGTGAAGGGTATACAAAATAGTACTCTTAAAAAAATGTTTGGTTAAAATATATTTAAAACTGGTAACATAGAAATACTGACGTACGGACGGACTCTAAGTCGACCACCGGCAAACTTAAACGTTGGGTGTTACAACTTCAACTCAAATCTATTATGCCATTTTTATTTGTGATGGTTTAGGGTATACAAAAATATTTGCTGATCTTACCATTTTCCTTTTTACCTTTCGTGTGATTATTCTTTTACCTAAAATAAAAGGAAATATTATTAAGGTTTTCGTTTTTTTTTTCTTTAATAAAAAAAATAAGAAGAAATTATTTTACCAATTAAAGTTGCTTTTGCCTCAATAAACTGTTTAAATAAAACTATTTCCTCTTAACTACTTTATTGTAAAATGAAAGGAAACCGCATAAAACACGAATAAACATTTCTCTTTGTTGTTGAATTTTTGGGAAACACTAAGTTGATTTGGCAAAATCATTAAAAATAAGAAAATAACAATTTACGTTGTAAAAATGGAAAAGAGGAAAACTATACAATTATAATTGTATTACATCCCTCTTAAGCATTTGTTCTACAAACAGTAGAACATGGATAAATCAAAAACTTTTTATGCTGACTATGATGGTATTTTGTAAACAATTGCTTTAAGGTAGTTGTTTGAAGTATTCAAAATTAAAATGCATGCATTAATATTATATGCTGACATATAAAAAAGTAAATAATATGTATTTAAGAATATCACATAAAACACCATCACATTTTTAAATAGGTACGAGTATATATCTGTGGTAATTAATCATAATGGCTTAAGTCGAAATTTCGTGATTTGAGACAAGACCCTTATGTCTAAAATAAATTGTGTTTGGTTTTTATATAAAATTTTTAGCTACAGAAAAAGATGCACTTTTCATAAAACAAAACTGTTTCACAAAAAAATAACGTTTTATTAGCTAATATTCGTGGTTTTTTAGAAAACTATAAACTAAAGTGAATTTAAGCTACTATATTGAAAGGCAAAATAATTTTTATTGATAGTAAGTCGAGATAAGTGCTTTAGGTTAAATTGAAAAATGCCGAAAACCTGAGATAAGATAATTTTTAAAAAGCTTAGTTACACAAAAGGTTTTTTTATGAGAAATAATTTGAATGGACTGTTAGTTAACATGTTAAAAAAAAATTAAGTTGAGTTTAGATGTTATTGCTTATGTATTATTTTCCACAAAGACTTAAGCTAAAATATAATTGCGTATAGTTTTCTTAGTAATGACATCTTAAATTTGAAATTTAGCTGAGTGATAGGTCTTGAAGAAGAGAATAAGAATATGTAATAAAATGAGAAAGAATTTATGTCAACTTAAGCCATTATTATTTATTGCCACTGATATATAAATCTTAATTGGGGTGACCAGATTTTTTTTTTTTGTAAATTTAAATAAAACTCTTTATTTGTTTTATATAAATTTAAGTTTTGTTTAAAACATAATCTTGATCCCGGATAATTAAGTTGATAAACAAAAACAAAATATTTTTTTAATGAGACCTAAAGCTTAAAAAAGTATGTATGTATGTATATATTAGACTTACCGAATAACTAACGGTAATTAAAAAAAAATATAATAAATAAAGAATCAATCAATTGGTGTTGGTAGTTGTTAGTGGCCTGCGGCGGCCATATTGTTTTGCTGGCGTCTGTCTACGCTGTGAAATATTATTCAGTCACTAATCGCTATTATACAATTGAGCATCACGTCATAATCATAACATTTTATTATCGAAATGAACTATTATCGATTGTTGTTATCTCTGGCTAAGGTGATGTAAATAAGCCATTAAGATCGTGCAATTTGGCTCAGCTATACTTTATCTTGTAGAGTTTCCTGAAGTCGCAGGTCTATGTTAATAAGTTCGAACGATTGCAGCTGTTTAACATAAAGTCAATATAACCAACACCATCGTTTAAGTTCAGCCTAATTTATGCGTCAGAGTCTTTGAAAATTGGAGAACTTAGATTCGTGCCATATTGTGAGGTCACGGAGGACATTTGAATGATGTTATATTCCATACATAATGGCATACATGGATCTTTCAAAAAGAATGTTTATTATATTTTGATTGAAACATTTCTATAAGGTCATACAGATACAGAAATGAGGCTAATCGTACATTCCTATAATGCAATATGATTCGACTTTTATGATTAAGTGTGATGAGATTTTCCCTTAATGTCTATATTAAGTATTTTATTTTAAAAAAGTCCGTGTGATTCGATATTTTTAAAATTGATTTCAAAATTAATGAATAAACTTTGAATGACCTGGTCTCTTTAAAAAAATATTCTTATATAAGTGCTTTTATGTATGTGTGTTTACATATGTATGTATGTTTGTATACATATATAAAATTACGTTTTTCATAAATTGTTAATTGTATGTATGTAAGTATGTGCCACCCAAGAAATAAAAGACGTCAGGAAGTCACATACCCATAAGTAACTTTGCAAAAGTTATTTGTGTACAACCGTTTACATGTGCAAAAAAGTAAGCGCGTGCCGCCGTCCTGTTAAAGCATAATATCTTTTCATATACCCTACAGTTCTGAAGTTCGATTAAACTATTGCTATAATTTTTTTGTAAGCTGGGGGCAAATTACGGCATTCGATATCGATCGAAAATAATAAATTCCAATTGGAATTCCTATACCAAATGTAAAGAAAACTCGATCGATCAAAAAAAATTTCGATCGATATCGAATGCCGTAATTTGCCCCCTGTTATTAGTTATAATTATACAATTGATGATTACTTAATACTTTTATTGTTATTTGTTGAAATCAATCATTTTGGATGATAAGAAGTGCTTTTGCAGATAAAGAAAACCTGAAAAATTTAACTGGCTATAAGGGATTTGTGTCAAATTTTTAAACGGTTGAATAATTAGAGTTCTATTAGTTACGTAACATTAGTTTAAAAGACGATTGAATGGTTTACTATGTGCCACACAATTACTACAAGGTTTGGTTTTTCTCATCGTTAGCAGGAAATTAAAATGTAAATTAAGGATATCACAGTAAAAGAAACATTTTGCGCATGTAGACGTGAGTAAAAGTTTTAGTATGTGTGCATCCATTTACACAACTAATCAGTATCAACAGTTTTGTATTCTTTTAAAAAATATTCGAATATTTCATATACTTACATACACTGCGAAACAGTTTAAACTTAATTAGAATGGAGTTTATGTTGTGTGAAGACTTTGTGACAGTTGTGTAAATAATGTTGGAATTTACACATTTGTTCCATTATTTTTGTTTGTCATTAATAATTTTGAAAAACATTTCAGCAAATTTTATACGCACTGACAGATAAAAAAGTGTATGTGTAATTTAAAAGTATACGCCATAAAGTATAAAGGCATAATAATTACAAAACCTCGTTGAAGTAGGAATATGAAAGGAAAGTTACAAAAATATTACAAAATTGAAAAATGTAAAGTTAAATTCCTACAATAAATTAATAAAATATGAATAATAATTATTCATCACATATAAATTGTAAATACTATCTGGTAACATTGGATAGTTTCTTGATTTTTTTTTTAAATTAAAAAAATCATCCTTTGCTTGCAGTTCTATGATCTACGATAACTGGCTGGGATTTCAACGCCAGCTAAACAAAACAGCCAAATTTCTAAGAGCAAAATAAACGTTTGCCTTTGCAAAGTGTGATTTCCTAGTCTTTGCCCGTTTTGTTTTTCTGTAGTTCTGTAGTAGTCGTTACGATCTACGACATACATACGTCCGCCCAACAGAAATGCTGTTGATCCAGGTAAGACGTGATTTTTTACATCACCTGTTGTAAATAGCAATCACTTAATAATAATACATTTTTGTTATAATTCATCGTTTACAGGTATGCTGTGAAACTTTCTAAATTAAAATCCCTTCGAGTATACAAACAAAAACGTGAATAATTAAAGTAGTAAAAATAAATTTCAAGTAAAAGATAGTTATCATGCTATGTTTCTTTACCAATAACAAAATATTTTAAAAACGTTAAGTTCGTTGTTGTTATGTGTGCTTTTTATGCCTAATTCTATACAACAACAATTTAATTTTTTGTTGTTTCAATGTGTATACGATACGCTCATACACACATAGGGGCAACAGTTTAGTTTTTTTTTTATTATTCAAAGATGTTTTCTTTACTGATTTTTTTTTTAATTTTTCTACACTGTCAAAGTTTAATTTGGTTAAAGTTAAATTTTTTACCCATATGTACTTTGATTTATAAATAAAAATTTCAAGAAATAAATAATTTCGTAGTTACACATATTATTAAAAAATCTTTGCTTAAGAATAAACGTTACAAATGTGAAAAAATTCATCTTCTATTACAACGCCAAGTGAGTGGCATATGTCCCAAAAACATTTAAAGTATGTAAATATAAGGCTTATAATGCAAATAAGAAATATTTCCAAATAAATATAAAAGTTATAGTCGTTGAAGGTCAACCATATTAAACCCTACACAATAAATAGGAGCTTCATGACTACAAAACTTAGCGGGGAGATTTTTATTCAAGTGAAAAATATTTGCAGAACAATTTTATTTTGACTTCGACATTTTTTATATGCTAAGATTAGTTTATGTTCGACTCGTTCGAGCGAAATTCAATAGAAAAATCTTATTTTACAAAAAACCCGTTCTGTAATGAATTTAATGGTAATAAGCGTTAGGATTATGTTTATGAAAACTGGGGTTAATAAGACAGACAGACAGACGGATAGAGGGACGAAAATCGCTTAATTGAGTTTTAGAATTATTCTTAACCGATCCTATAATTTAAAGCGGATGTTGGATAAATTTTCGAGCGTTGCAAACATTAACACAAACGCATTATACCCTTTCACACCAATAGTAGTGCAGAGCGCAAAAAGAAATAAATGTAAACATGAATAACTTTTTATTTAGTTGCCCTTTTATTTATGTTTCCTTGTTATTTGTTACTTTTAGTGAAAGCTACGGCCACAGGAAAACACACATCAAAACATACCTTTAGGTATTACCTTTTTCGTTTTACCCAAAAAAAACTAAAGCGAAATGTTGATGATCAAAGTCAGCAACAACAACAGTAAAAATTCTGCAGCTACAAATCCAGCATAAGAAAAGAACAATCAAATGAAAATAATTTTAAAGATAAAAACGGGCGAAAAAATGAAATAAATATAAGAAAGAATAAAACTATTCACATAACAATAGTTTTACAAACGGTCGAATATTTATTTAATCACATACGAAAGGGTCCCATATGCTATCACACACACAAACACACACACAAACACACACACACGCGCAAAACTTACTGGTACATAAAGCAACAAATAACATATTTCCTCTAAGTCCCTTTTGAATGAAATGCAATTTAAATGTATCCTTTTTCTTACACGGAAAAAGGGCAACAAATGAAAAGATGAACATTTAAGAAAGGGGAAAAGTAACAAAAACATCTGAAATATTACACTGGGTAGAAATTTTTGCAGGAGAAAATTAACATTTGATTTAAAGGGTGGATAAAAGACGAGCTCTAAATGTGTTTGTCGTAAGTTACAAAAGGTTTGTTGTTTTAAAAAAGGATTTTGTCTTTAATGTCTGTTGATTAAAAAAGTCATATTTTATTAAAGCTGGAGTTATTTAGAATTGGGCTTAAGTTTCTTTTGTGAAGAACACTTTTTTTTATTTCTTTAACTCACTCCATATTTTCGGGCATTGTTTATTTGACCTTAAAAGTGATTCTTACCTGATAAGTATGTATTACACTAGGTGTGGTGCAATTTTTTTGGTGTTATAATTTTCGCATAAACGTTCCCAAATGAAGTGGTGTATGGTATAAAAACGAACATTTTCTGCATGTGTGTGTATGTAAATAAAACGGTTTATATGTTCTTTGAAAAAGAGAATATACGATGATATCATTGCTGCTGATCTTGTTTTAATGGTTGTTGTTATTTTAATAGTTTTTTTACACTTGAGTTCAAATTACAATCGTTAGCCGTAACACACATAAACACATATTTATACATTCGTATGTACATATTTACTTTGCAATGTGTACCTTGTCGTTATTAATATTGTTGGCAATATTGCTGCTGTTACTGTTGCTAGTGCTCTCGTTATCGTTAGTGGCAATAAAAAACCAGCAACTGGCCAACAGCGACCAACACGCGTAACAAAACCCCATTAAATTTCCATAGACAAATGAAACAGGCAACATAAAAAAAAGAAATACACAAAAAGTTATAGTTAAGTGAAAAAGTAAATATTTACATTCATATGAACATATGTACGTACATGTCACTGTTATGCATTTTAAAACAAATGTTACAAATACAGACATTACACATGCAGTCAGAAACAATCAATGACATTTTTGTTTTCTCTTTCAGTTGTAGATGCAAGATAATTTTTTAAATGAAATAATCGTGTTGCGGACCATTAAAATAAAATGATACTCACTTAAGATTGTGCCATGTTTAATAAAAGTTAAAAACAAAAAAGTTGCTAATGTATTCGAATGTCTTAATCGATGGTTGAAAAAATTTAATGAAAAACCAAATTTTAAAATATTTGCTAACCTTGTTATCTATTGGTCATAAAAAGAAACACAAAAAATTTAAAAGTGAATAGTTAAACAAGTTACGAGATTTAAGGTTTTTAAGGTAAACAACTATCCAACGAACTGTCATACCACTTTTTGATATTTTTTAATAGTTTACCTTGGCAAATTTTCATGTATTGATTGACCCTCGAACAACGCTACCAAATTATTTAGATTAACTTTGAAAATCAGTTATCAATTTACGCTACTTTTAAGCAAAATTGCCACATATGGAATCAAATCTATTTAAACGAACTCCACACACATCCAGAAAAATATACCTTTTGCTGCGATTTACACTCTGGTGTCATCATTCAACCATTTTTTTTCTTAAAAAATGGAACCGGAGTTCATGTTACGGTCAACGGAGGTCGTTGTTGCACAATGATGAATAATTTTTTGTATAAAATGATGAATGACATCGATTCAGGCGAGATGTAGTTTTAAACGGTGACCCAACCATTGACTTATTAAAATCAAAATTCGTGCGATTTCTGTCGAGCAACGTGAAGTCACTGGTTTATGCTAAAAAACCAACAACACCCAGCAAAAAATGATGCTTCCTTGGAAGCAGCTTTGTAAGGTAGAGGGCAGTTGTGCACCGCTTCCAGTTCTATGAAAGATTACATGATTTTTGTATGAGATTCCTCGCGTAGAGGCTCTGGATTATAGCTTCTTAATAACTTTTTTGAAAAAACTGCTGAATATATTCATTTTCCACATCACTTTTTTAAGCTAATAGTTTCAAAATGCAATAGAAGAAGCAGTAGGTCTGCACTAGTTACATTTACTGCTTCAAAATTAAGATTTTTTTTGCTGGGCAGTTGATGCCTTGGAGGCCAACATTATTCGTGTTCTATACGGAAAGAACTGCTCTAAAAAGTGGCCTAAAAGATAATATTGGTTATCCTTTTGTCCTTTCTTACTAAGAACATAAAGTTCGTGATAAGGAAATATTTTAATTTTATATGTGTGTGTGTATATAAACACGTTTATCACATGCCGCGGCAAGAAAAATAGACAGATGATAAATTGTTGCTTATAATCTTACTAGATTAGCTACAAGGTAAAATCTAGAATCAGGTCTTAAATTTATTAATAAAAACATTTAATGCGTTCAGTGTTTTTATTTATTTAATAATACTAACATTTGGTCCTTTGAACCGGATAGGAGGTCATTCGATAAACTGGTATCAGGGTTAACAAAAACACCCTATACATTACAAATAATATAACCAATCTACTTACCTAAATAGTTTTCAGCTAAGTTTAATACTTAATAAATATAATCTTTAAGTTAAGAAAAAATTTTTGAAATCAATTCAATTTCAAAATTTGTGCTTCAAAATTATTAACATTCATACACTAATTGATACGTTTAATTTCTTGGTTACACATTCCTTTAACGATGTTTGAAATGTTTTTATTGTTGGCAGCCATTGTATGTTTGTTTTTACACGCACTGGACATAACCACACATTCGCACCCTTATTTATGTGACACCCACATTCACACACGTTCTCATACTTTATGACCGCAAACACAAATCAAATTTGTATTTGTGTTACCGCAGCAAAGTTCATTAGAATTGTAGGACACTTGTTCTAAGACAACCCAGCAGTTTTGTTGGTCAAACAGAAAACGTTTTCTCTGATTTTTTTCTAAGCGGTTAGTGGCTGAAAAGAAAGAAGATCTAGTATATAGTAACAATCATATGTAAACAATATCTGTTATATATGTACATGCATTAAGGCGGGTCGATTTGTATGGAGGCAAAAAAATCGCTCAAATGACAAGGAAACTCGTATTCTAGGGATCAAAATAAGAAACTTTGCCCAAGGAACCATACCTCTAAAATGTGTTTTGATATCCCGACTTTTGATCCGAAGGGTCAAATTTTGAAAAATCACACTTTGACCCATTTAGTGTGCCTCAATCGAGTCAAAATGTTTGACCGACCCCCACTAATTTCGGAGGGCCGACCCACCTATGCCAGTGGCACATCCTCTGGAACCACCCCTGGGAGGTTCCCCATACACAAAATCACAATTTTTGGCACTTTACAATCTGTGTCTTGGTTATTTAAACTATACCTAGATGTAGGCGTATTCTCCTTTTTTAATAAGCAATTAAATATTACTCATACGCACATGATTTTAAAAAAGCCTTTACCTCTCGTCATGCACATGTTTCAAAATTTGACCCTTTGGATCAAAAGTCGAGACATCAAAATACATTTTAGAGGTATGGTTCCTTTGGCAAAGTTTCTTATTTTGATCCCTAAAATACGATTTTCCTTGTAATTTGAGCGATTTTTTAATCGACATGCATATATAACTTTTTTGTAATTAAATTTATTAATGAATTTTATTCTGGCTTAAAGTTCTTATATATTTTGAAAGTGTGATATATTGAGAATGTTATTATTTTATTGAAAAATTTAGTTTAACCATATGAAATTAGCCGAGTGGAATGCATTTTCGACACCAGCTACGATTTCATCGTCAGCACTCTTTTTCTTATTGGTACTACTGTTATTGAATGTAAATTTAATCTATTTAAGCTACAATATTGTAGGAATAGCAGCTGGAACTTGCTCCCTCATATAATCAATGTTAAGGTGAGACAGAACCATATTTACAATTGACCATATTTATTCTCCTGTCATTTTTTGTAATTAGTTCGAGCAACTGCAGGGAATCTCTAAAATGGCACTCACACAAACACATAATATGTATGAGTGCATACATATGTATGTATGCATGCTTGTGCACGTTATTATGTCCACAATAACTTGATTATATGAACTTGATTAATGTATCTAAAGCTTATATTTGATGCCTAATTGTCCAATTTAAGGATTTAATCATAAAATAAGAAGAAGAAATTTAATAAAGCCCATTTGAAAGCATTAAACATAATTTACAAAGGGAATAGCGATAACTCTTACAAACAAATAACTAATCGATGTCGTAAGAGGCAATAAATTGTTGAATTACTGAGATTACGTTAAACGGGTTATATTAAGACAAAGAAACTTTCTTATGTTTGTAAGTTCTTTCTTTAATGATTTGCTAAATATTAAATGCAAAAGAGAAGTTCCAATTTCTATAGATAATATAAGGACTGAGTGCAATAATCGTATAAAGCTAAAATTTTTATAAGTTTGACTTTATTTTGTATTGCCTTTTTACATCTACATATGTTTTGTTATCTAGAAGGATTTTGTTAAAGATTAAAAATTTTTGTTGTTTGTTTCTAGGATAATTTAAATTTCCTAAAAAACCATTAACAATTGTATTAGATATTTTTTTTACATAATTTTATTGGATTCACTAAAAACTTATTTACTTAAAACAATTCTTGGTAGAAAAGTGTTTTGTAAAATCAAAGAGTTAGCAAGTGTTTTAAAATGCCTAGATTGCCTTTCAAGTTTACCCAAATTATATAAAGCCTTTGAAATGAGCGTGATTTACTTTGATATTTAGTGGGTAAATGTGAGCAGCAAAAAATGATTAGGATCATATAAGGGGCGTGGCACATTTAATGCGGCTCCTATTCATTTTATTATATATTTTGATAGCTGTTATTTATACCTATATACAAATAGTCCCATATGATTTATTCGATTTGCCCCAAAAAAATTTTCATTATTTGAACCAAAAACAAGGTGTATTCGAGCCTATTACATAATGAATGACATTTTTGGAAGTTTAAAAGTTATACCCTAGTATTCATAATAAATTTTAAAGTTTATTAAAGGTTTACTGAACAAAATTTTTATACAAAATTTGTTTTATAAACCTAAGGTTTTATGTGGGACATAATACTAGACGCAACTCACTTCGCATGACCAAATTCCTGTGAGCAGAGCAGGTTTTTTGAACTTCATAATTATCTATAATTTTTCCCTTTCTTCTTTTTTCTTATTGTATTGACATGAGACCTTTCCAGGTCTCCTCTTTTCAACCAAACGTAACCTAATCCAAATTTTACAAAATTTTGATAGGCCTGGATGAGGAGTTGAGATGTTATTTTACAAAAGAAATATGCTGCATAAGGTTTATCCAAAGCCGAACCCCTTAATACGAAAAGATTCTAATTTATTGGTTATTTAAAGAGATGCTTAGATTTTGTAAACCAGTGTTATTAATCAAAAATTCCCTCTAAATAAAAAATCCATTTTGAAAAACCATTTAAGCAAAAGTTATGTTTTTTCCAAAAAAACCAAACGGAAAAAGATAAACATGAGTTAAAAAGAGACAACATGACCTACAAATATACAAACAAAACTTTTTCATTTTCGTTTTTTCGTTAGAGGTTCTCTTTGTGCAAAGTTAAGCTTTTTGTTGTGTTCATGCAAACTCCCTTTGCTGAAACTGAAATTAGTGTCGTATTTTAATAGTTCACCTGGTACATGACGGCCAATACAACTAACGAACAAAGAGCTATGAACGTGGCTAACATAAATTGAACAAGATGAGTTTGGGGAAAAACGAATCGAAGAAGAAAAACAAAAACGAATTCACTAATGAAATTTACATGTTACACTAAAAACAGACATATTACAACAACAGCATTGTAAACACTCGTAGTATGTAGAGATGGCGTTTACACAAAAAAAA
>NDXZ01065697.1:8157-19891 GCA_003055125.1 Paykullia maculata | reverse complement strand
GATTTGGCACCGCCAAATATAGCGCTCTTACTTGTTAAATTACAGACATTTTTCGTTTATGATTTAATTCATGGTAACACTTTGTTTTATAAAAAATTTTGAATAAATTATTGTTTTATAGAAAGTTTTTTTGCTTGATTTTTAAAACAAAAAATTTGTGAAATTGTTTCGATAACTTATTGATATCTAAAAACTGGTTGGTAATTCTCTGAGATGTTTGAAATTCGACCGTTATATTAAAAAAATATATGCACCAGCCCTGTCATCCTAGCTTTTAATTTTATATATTTTTTCTCCTGTTCCCCCTTGTTCCTTTAAACGCTTATAACTCTTAGAACATTATATGGAAATAATATCTTTAAACATTTTTAACTTTTACTTTAACCTTTTTCCATTTTAACTTATAATTTTTTAAGGCCCGTTCTTATAACTTGCCTTCAAAGTTCCTGTTTGTAAAAGGTACATTTAGCTATCGTGAGGAATAAAGTTTAATTTCTTTATTACAACTTCCAAAATTATGGCAATATTGGTTTCTGTTTACCAAAGATTACAACCTTTTACATACCTTTTACATTGAATAGTTAAAAAGGAAAAAGTGGTACCTTTATCTAGTACAGACAACCTTAATTTAACAAATCTTACGTTAAAAGTAAAATGTAAAAAGAACTTTCCTTTAGAGTATCGTTCTCTTTTAGATTAAAGTGTAGTTATAATATAGAAAAACTAGTTATATGCCGGATAACACCCGTACTTTAGCTATTGGTAAGTTGTAATAATGGCCCTAAATCTTACAAACCCCTTTTATTTCAAAATAAATGTACAAAGGTTTTTCATTACGCATTAATATACATAATTATATGTGTACATATATAAAATTGTATGCATTTTACTTTTAGGTGGTTAGATGCAAACTAACTGTGACAATAAATCTCTGTACAGTTAAGCTCTGTTACACAAAACCCAGTCAAACAAAAACAGAAAAGAAACAATTTCATTTGTATTATTTTTATTTTTTTTCGAAAATAATTTCGTTTTATTTAGGATTCTTTTTGTTTTATCTTATTTTTTTTTATTATTTCTTGTTGTTTTCTTTTATAATTTAAAACCACAAATCTCATATTACTTGTGCTTAACAAAATAGAAAATAATATAATTGTATGACTATTTACGAGTAGTTCTATATATTAAAAAAAGTTATTTCTTAAACTTTTCCATTATTTATTTGTATGTACATGTATGTATGTATGTATGTATCCTAAACTATATAATTGCAGAGTGACATCAAATGAAAGTATAAAATTACAAAAATACATTCGAATTTAGATTAAATATTAAATGTATCTTATAAATACTAAATCCTAAAGTACATTTTGTAAATGGTATAAGAAACAAAACAAAACTAAAAAAAAACATTTAAAGAATGAATTTATTGCTTTTTCGAAAAATGCCACAATTTATTATTATATATTTTTTTTTTAAAATAAACTTTTATGTTTTAATATCATTTTCATATTTATCAAAGCTACATATTTACATCTAATAATAACAACGAAATTTATAAAAAAATACCTTAAATTTAAACAAAATTCTAACAATAGTTACATACGTAGATACATATGTATATAAAAATAAAATATATTTTTCTTTTTTTTTTTCTTTTGTTAACAACAAATTTAGGAAGATGATTTAATATTATAATTTTATTTCGTTTGTTTTTTTGTTTATAATTTAGAAACTATTAAAAATGACTAAATTTATAAAGACTACATTTAAATACACATAAACTCATTACACCAATATTATGAAAATATGGTATAATTTTCGTTTCATTATTTTTTAATCACAAGCCTGTTTTAATTTTTTGTTTATACTTAAAAAAGTTTAACTCCTTCTGCTTTCCCTACAACTGGCCAAATGAAAAGCTTGGAAACCCTTTCCGTTAGCACTCTGTCGAAACTTAAGAATCTACATACTCTATGACATCATCGATTTTGACAGTTTCATTGCTGCCACCTGAATGATTTGAGCCCGCATCGGTTGTTGTTCGGGATGGCAAGGCTACAGCTCCTCTCATGTCCATTTCAATATGGTCCGCTGTAGCGGCTGCTGGATTAAAATTAGGATTTTTATTCAATAACTGTTTGTGACGCTTATCGGGAGCTGTGTAGGTGGGTGGTGTAACTAAATGTAGGTTACGTGGTTTTGCTATGGGATTAAAGTTTGTTTTGTCCTGTAAATCTTGGGCGATTTTGCGTACATTTGATAGTGTGGCCCCTGATGATGTTGATGGTGCTGTTGTTGTTGTGTTTGTAGGATTATTGCGATGTTGGACTAAAACATCTGGCAGTTGGTGTCGTTGTTGATGAAGTTGATGGCTACGCATGGGTGTGGCATATTGCAGGGGCCGATAGGGACTTTGGTAAGTGCGAGGTATAGAACTGGTTACGGCATAGGGAGTGGTTGTAAGATTTGATTCTAGAAGAAAAGTTTAAAAGAAATGTTATAAAATTGGAGTTCTTAGCAAGAGAAAGAGAGAGAGAGAGAAGAAGAGAGAGAAAGAGAAAAAAGCATGTTAAGGTTTTAAAGGTGTTTTTGGTTTAACAAAAGCTGAAGAAAAAGCTAAGAATTTTTTTAAGAAACTATTTAAAAGTTTTAAAAGCTACTACTGTTTCTAAATTGAGAAAACCTTTAAAATTTATTATATTATCAATAAAAAAATTAAATTAATTTAATACTGGCAAACTTTAAAACTTTAAAGAAAAAGGTAAAACTTTAAGGGCCATTATAAAACTTGTCAATAGCTAAAGTTAGAATATTATCAGACAGATAACTAGTTTTTCAATATTATAACTACACTTTAATCTAAAAGTGAACGATAAACTGAAGGGAAGTTCTTTTTACCTTTAACTTTTAACGTAAGATTTTTTAAATTAAGGTTGTCTGAAATAGATAAAGGTGCCAATTTTTCCTTTTTAACTATTCAAACCTGCGACTTTGTAAGTAAAAGGTTGTATTCTTTGGTAAACAGAAACCAATAGTGCCATAATTTAAAAATTATAAAATTTATTTTAGATGGAAGTTGTGATAATGAAATGAAACTTTATTGTTCACTTTAGCCAAAGTTATCTTTAGTTATCACACACTTTTTAGACAGGTCATAATAATGGCCCCAAATAAAGTAATTTTTTTTAAAAAGTTAAAAAAGAAATAAGGTTAAGAAAGTATAAATCTTAAATTTTTCTTTTGAAATATTAAATTTTTTTGGTCCCAAAAAGTCTTAACTGCCTGGCCCACAAAATGCAAACGATATTTTCTTTCGAATAAATATATTTTAAACAAAAACAAATTTAAACTTTTTGTTTGAAAAATATTTATTCGAAAGAAAATATCGTTCGCATTTTGTGCGCAGGCAGTAAGTCTTTTTGATAATGTTAAAAAATATAAAATTATCAAAAGCTTTTCTTAATTTTCACAATGGCTGACAAGGATGTTTACAAGTTTGTCATATCATTTGTAAATATTACAATATGTGTTTGCGAGCCCATAAAGTATATATGTCTAATTTATAAATGTATGTACATGACAGTTGATTGAAGCAATGCTTATCTATATGTAAAAAATAAACTCTCTGTAGCAACTAGATATCTTTAGTACTCTTATGTTGTATCGGTATCGACATTATATATAAAGGAAGTTTAATTGAAAATAGCATTAAAATAGTTTCATAAAATTTTTTCAAACAATTTAAAAGAAAAAGTTGTATCAATTTAGAATAATTAACACAACAAACTTAATTGTTGTTGTTGTTGTAAAGGCATAGAGCATACATACATATTACAACAACAAAGTATTAAAGTTTAAGCACATATTAAAAAAACTGTTTGCAAAAAATGGAAAAGAAAGCATTTTATGACTTTTAAATTACCTTTTGAATAATAGCCTTTTATTTTTATTGGTTAAAAGTCACAACATTTGTAATGAAACTCTTATACATGTATGTACTTTTAAATTATTTTTTTGGAATTCTTTTTTTTTTTAATCTGGTAGATTTTAATTTTTAAACAAACAAAATATTTATTGTGATGTACAGTTGTAGATGTCACTGGCCTGTTCTGTGCGTTCTGCGTAATTAATTAAAATTTATTTAATTTTTTTAAAACGGTAAGTTTTGATTAGAACTTTAAAAACATTTAAAAACTAGTTTTTTGATTTTAAAACTATCTACAATCTACTTAATCA
The DNA here is from genome assembly GCA_003055125.1 of Paykullia maculata. NCBI lineage: Eukaryota > Metazoa > Arthropoda > Insecta > Diptera > Rhinophoridae > Paykullia > Paykullia maculata. The sequence goes on along the minus strand of NDXZ01065697.1, from coordinate 15,652 downwards.
AATTTTTTATTACAATTCTACTCCTACTTATTCGAGTCAAATGACTTCAATACAAAAACAAAACTAAACTTACTTGTGCTTTAGATTTTATTTAAAATTGTGCTGTTGTATTTTGGGAGATATTGGACAAAAGTAGGGAAGTTGGGTTTTAAAATATGTCTGATATTGTCCTCTTAAATTACCTAAGGAATTACCTCTTTCGTTAATGGGTTCGGTATAGAGATCCAGCGAAGTCAAGTGACCATCGGCCGGCGAAGCATATTCGTTGGGCAATAAAGGCTGTTGGGCACAACTGGGTTCGGCATAAATGTGCTCAGGACCCGAACCAGCAGCACCCGTTGAATCATCTATGCCCGAGAATGTTGTCGATGTGTAAAAACCCTCATCCATGCCCGTCAAACTGGGCTCGGAATAAATGGGTGTTTGATCGGCTGGTGGAGCCGTGGGTAAAGGGGATTGTAAATGTTCGGTGAGTACACGATTGAAGGCCATAAAATCGGTACCAGGACTTTTAATCTTATTTAAAAGATTAACTATCTGGCTGGTTGTCTTTACACACTTTTCCTCCGTAAGGGTTTGTATGTAGAGCACTTGAACACATTCGTTAACCTTCTTGTAGATCTCGGGATATTTCTTCTGTATCAATTGTAGAGTCTGCTCAATGACACAACGGTCTTGGGCGGAAAACTCATGAACATGATTGCGCCCACCCGTTGTCTCACTACGTGTTAATTTTGTACTCCTTCGACGGTAGTGGCAGATCAAAAATATTATAATCACTATAACGAGTATGAGCAGGAGTACAGTGCCCGACAGTATCATAATTAGTTGAGGCAAATGTTGATTTTTCCTCTCTAATTCTTCGGCGGTGTAAAAACGTCCCTCAATCTTTTTCAAATTCTGATTGGCCACACAATCCAATACCGTTTTCGACTCATCGCACACTTCATTTAAATATTTCATAAAATTAAAGGTGGTGGCATTAAAACATTGGGCCAACTTATCGTCAATAGTACAATAGATTTCAGTTCGCAAATCTTTGTCCGTCAACTTCTCCACCCACTTGAGATCACAGCGACAGGGCAGATTAACCGATACCTCACGTATCTTACAATAGGGTTTTGTAAAGTTTAAGGAACCTTCTTGGGGTTCCGTCAATGAATTGCCCTCAAATGTACATGATGTTGTATTCTGTTCATTGTCCAAAAGCATGCGCCCAAAGACACCGAACTGATTGTTTGCCACCACAAATTTGGACCATTTCTCAACGTGTAACCAATTGTTGCCCAGGTGTTTGACTTTGTTGCCCGTTATGGTTACAAAGGCGGATATCACGTGTATTGCATTGTCGTAAATGGTGTCGATTCTGCGCAAAAAAAACAATAAACAAAATTATTTTAATTAATGCTAAATACTTAAACAAATAGTTAATGACTTTTGCTGTAATAATTTTTTGTTATTTATCTTTTAAATTTGGCAAACAAAAGTTATTTGTTTTTTTGTAATAAACAATTACGTCAGTAATTTTTTTTATTTGGTTATTTGGTTTTTATAGCTAATTTTTCTGAGGGTTAATTTAATGTGGTTTGTGAATAAATTTTTAAAGAAAAATATTTAAACAAAACTATAATAAACTAAGTTCTCTTCTTTATTTACATTTTTGGCAATTTGTTCCACTGTACGGTCTTTGGATGTTAATTGCTTGATCACATCTAAAACTTGTGCATTTATTAGTTGATTTTTCATAATTGTTTATTTTTTTAAAGAAATTTTGAGAGAACAATCGGTTGAAAACTAACTATCTTACAATCGTTATTTAATTAAACAATTAAAGAAAAATCAATAATTGAATGTAATAAAAATTTAGTTTTTATCATGACATAAATTAGTTTGGGCTTAGGAGAATCCTCTTCTACACTGGGTTTAAGAGTAACGTCTTAAAAGATTTTAGTTATTTAATTCTCTAATTAGTTGTACTCTTTTGTTTGAGATAATAAATGATTGAATTTATGTTGACTAACAATTAAAAGAGTAGTTTTTTTTTTAAATTAATGCTCTCATCATATATCATTGTATGAGATATTTTATTAAGGGGCTTAGCGTCATTTGTTGACGTCTTGCAAAAGTGCAGTTTTTTTTATTCATAAACAAATTTTTTTTCGCATAATCTTTAACCAAGTGAGGAAATGGTGTGAAAACTTTGCACCTTTAAAAAGATTTGCGTCATTAAGTGCAAAAGCCAGGGATGGCAAATAATGATTAATTTAAAAATTTCAGTAAAAAGCAAAAACAAACAAAACGAAAAAGGAAAACGCCAATAAAGTTCTTGATTTTTATTTCTTTGTTTCTTAGATAAACTCAACATTAGCAATTATTTTTTTTAAATTTACTTTATAAGAAATAAAAGTTTATGCACAAAATTAATTTTTATTTAAAGCAAAAAAAGACCCATTTGTATAAAAAAAATTTAAAAAAAATGTTGCATGTATCAAAAGGTACAAAAGAAATACAAAATGTTCTGATATATGTACATAGGGTTTTGTATAATGAAAAGCCGACTATACAAAACTTGTTTTAAAACCATTATTAACCAATTTAAAATAGAGATTCTAACGCAAATAAATTAAAAAAACTTTAAAATGAAATTAAGTCCAAAAAATTTAAAAATAACTATAAAGCATAATAATAAAAAAAAACTTCTTATAATCATAATTTTAAGCCCGATTTTTTATAACAAAAGTTTTTTAAAAATTATTGCTATAAAAAAAAAATTATGGAAGTAAAGTAAAGTAAAAATTATTATTTTCGTTAAAAATTGTGTCCAAATTTATGCGTTTTTGCACTTTGCCCTACCATATTTTTAATGACGTGAATGCCCATATTATTATAACGATCAAACTTGAACTTTTACTTTTTAAGAGACTAAAGCTTAAGGCCTAGAAGTAATCCTTTTTATATACATACATATTCTTTTTATATACATACATATTTTTTCACTACTAATTTCATACACTTAATATAAAGCCCTGTTTATTTTAGCAATTAAATTTATTTAAAAAAAATGATTTTTGTTCATTTCCAAAAAACTTCAAGGTAAAAATAATTAAAGTAAACTTTTTTACAACACCCACTTATTACGCTTTACTTAACATATGTATGTATGTATGAATATTTGCTCTCTTGCACTCGGGCACTCCTCATAATATAAACAATTATTTAATAAATTTATGGAAAACAAAAATCAACAACAACAAAAACTCACTTGTTATTTGCAATTTTTAATTCATTTATGCCGCTACCGAAAATGGCATCACTTTCGATTAAACCAATACTGGCGCCAGTTATTGAAACCTGTTGGCTAAAGAACTAAATTAAATAAAGAGAAAACAAATTGTTAATTATATACAAAAATAAATAATAAATTAACAAAGAAACACATTGTTTTACTACTGACCTTCTCTGTAATGGCTCTTGATTTTATGGCATCAATGCGACACGATTCAAATGTTAATAACTTAATATCGTAGACATCAAATGCACCCGGATTAATGGTGCCTATAGTGCAGTTAATGAATTTTATTTCCTGCATTGAGGCCTCAAATCTAAAAATATTGTCTATGTTGGACGATTCAATATGTAACTAAAAAATAATTTAATTAATTATTTATCTAAGGAATTGTTTATAAATAAACTTACGCGGGCTTGGGCTGATTTAAAGGCTTTTTCATTGATTCTCAAATCTTTAATGCCCATAAACTGACCACGTACATTTGTTTTCTCAAAGGCATTTTCCAATAATAAAACATCATTGCTATTGGTTATAGTTAATTTATAACTGGCTACTTTTTTGATACAAAAAAATAATAATAATAATAAAAATTAATATTTTTTATTAAGTTATTAAGTTTAATTTAAAGTCTTTACCTGAACCTTTTTGTTGGAATGCTTTACTTCTTATGACTACCGCAAAAACATTCGTAAAGCCAATTTCCGGATATGGTCCATTATTTTCACTAAATGCATTACTATTTATCTCCACCTGTTCACTTTCCTTCAAATTACCCTCTACAATAAAGCGATTGATGGTATTGTTGTTTAGGAAACCATCATTCAGTTGAAACTGCGTTCTCGCCGCCAGTTTTATTATAATGACTCGGGCATTTTGTGGCACTTTGTAGGATCTATCAAAAATTGGACTTAACTGAAAGAGAATTGAAAAGAAAATTAAATATAAGTTATAATTTTTCTTTAATAAAATGTTATGTAAAAAATATTTTCGATAGTTTAATTTAAATACACTAGATAACCAACAAATAATTTTGAAAATCGAGAGGAGAAAACTAATGAAAATATATTCTCTTTAATAATCTTTACAATTAGGGCTGTTTTTTACAATTTTCAATTTTCTTAATCCGTTTAGATATGGAAGTTGATCAAGAATGATATAAACAAGATTACACATTCCGGTTGTAAAAAGTTTTTCTCTCTGCGCATCTACGTCACAAAAGAGGCACTCTTAATAAAAACAAAAGCAAAACGTAAACAAATAGTAGGACTTGTATAAGTTAAAGAAAATTAAAGTGGAAATAAATAAAAAAACTCCTTTAATGAAATTTACATTAAAATTATTTATTTATAAGTATTTTCTTGATTAAGGATTCTTATTAAAAGATTACACCGGAGGTCTAAGAAAATCTTGCGTAATCTTGTTTTAATCATTCTTGGGGTTAATTAAGCGTGTGTATGTTGAAATCAATATGCGTAGTCGTATTGTGTTTTTAGGTCCCGTATGTAATTCGAATTTATCAATTATATTCCACAAAACTTGGATAACAGTTTACGGTCCATATATGGGCTGTAGACGGAAAGTACCACAGGTACACGGCCCATATATGGAACTTAAAGCTTATGGACGTTAAAATAACGTCGTTTATTTGAACTGGATTTCACAGGACAGACCATAAAGGATACCAAAAGTGCTAGGACATGAACATGGTAATTTATATAAAACCCTAAGACACCGATTTTGCACAAAAAAAAGAAATGAACGGGTCGATGATTCCCAGTCTGAAGGTTGAACTATCAACCTGTTAATATGCAATATTAGAGAAAAATATTTTTTTTTATGAATTGAACAAAGTTTGAGAAACTATGTATTTTATTAAAAATATTTGACTTTATGCTTTTTGGGTATACCAACTTATTTTTGCAAAAAAAAGCTTAATAATAATTTTTTTAAAGAAATACATACACATGTACAATGTACATTGTACATACATATATTTCTTAGCACTTTGTAAAGGGGGGAAAACATGGCTAATGATAGATAATCCAATTTTAATTAATGTTTGACATGCACTTCAATTCTGCATTATTTAAAAAAATAGAGAATTTCGTCAAATACAAAAAAGTCACGCATCTTCTTCTACATGTCTCATTTAAAACAAATTTCTTTTAAATAAAAAAGTTTTTTTTATATATTTGTTTGTTAATCTCTTTAATAAATGTTAAAATTAAAAAAAACTATTTGTTAACACGAAATACCAGCCATCGCTGAATTTCATTTCATTCATGAACAACATTTGACTCCGACCCTTTCGATGACATTTTGTATTTAAAATTTTCCTTTCACGTTTTACAAAACTTAAAACATATGGGTTTAATAAAACAAAAAACCAAAACGAAAAAAATATATAAACCTAATTAAGAGTATAATAAAAATCGAAAAGTAGTTTCTAAAAAGCATTTGAAAAAAGAACATTTAAAAATCGAACAAATAAAACCATCATTTTGAAATTAAATTAAAACATTTAGATTGTCAAATTTGATGCATGAAGTCACTTTAGATATTTACAATCACATTAAAAAACCAAAAGAAGTTCTTTTTATAACAAATTTTTGTTTCTTTAGTTTAGAAAAGAAAAGTTTTAAACGAACCGGAAATACACACACAAACACAGACAGATGAACAGACGGACGGACATGTACATATGTGCATACATATGTACGCACACATTCATTGAAATGAGTCTAATAAGAATAAAAAGAATTTTGGTTATTTTGGTAGTTTTCTTATGATTTGTTGTTTTTTTCATTTTCGATCTTGTTGTTTTGCTACTAAATAAATAATATGGAGCAGCTTCTTGTAGAATATTTGGTTAAAAATGCACGTATCACGCATCAGACACTCTAATAATTAAGTATAAATTATGGTTCCACTTTCAACGTTTGAACGAGAATAAGTGGATTCCAAGTGTCTGTCTGTCCGTCTGTCTTTGGTAAAAATTCTACATATACTATTTTTTCTATCTCTTCTTCACTTGCAACGCGTGCCATTTATGTTTTCTTTAGTGTGTCTGTCCTCTAGTGCTTCATTCTAATTTTAAAAATTTCTAAAAATTTCTTTTTAGAATGTTTTCAAACTTCATATGTATGTACATATGTAAATTTTGTTTGTTACTTGAAGTAAAAGATTATAAAAAATGTATTGTCTCCATGTTTGAAATTTAAATTTGAAAATTGATTTTTATTTCATCGTTTTGTTTTTTAATTTCTAGTTGTATTGATTTTTTATTGTTAACAAAAAATTTTATAGGAATTTCCAAGTGTTTTATTTTGTTATTTTCTTTATTGAAGAAAAATAAAATTCATTTTAAAACATAAAGAATATTTTTGTTTTTTATTGTTATTATTATTGTTTTTTGTTGCCATTGTTGTTGTTCGTCTTAAAAAGACAATTTTAATTTCCATAAAATTTAAATTAAATGAGCTTTTAAATTGAAATTCATTTGAAGCATTTTGCCTTTTATTTTAAAGTAGCGAATGTGTGTTTTTTTTTTCTCGATCAAATGACCGGTCGATTGTTGATTTCAATCGCTTACAGTCTTTCAGACGATGTATTCATTTTAAAGCAAAGTTTTACGACTTTGAGGAGAGTAAAAGAAAATTATTTATAACCTCATAAAGGTTATAAGATCATAAAGTGTCGAAGAGCTGTATATTTTCTATTCCGAAACGTAATAAAAAATTTAGGGTGTCTTAAAATTCAGGCAAATTTAGGCAACCATTAAATGAACAGTTTGACAGCTAACAGTTAATGGTCAATTAAAATGGAGTACTACATGAAAGAACAAGGCGTTTACATTTTTTAACAATATTTAAAAAATAATGAAAGTTGGGCAGCCACAGCTTGAATATGTCGTACAAAATATATTCAGAATATTGATATACATACATATGTACTAATGTAACTTCGTCAATTGCAAAGAGAATAACTGATAATTTTAGGGGGACCTAATCAACACAAAAACAAACCGTTTAAATGTCAATATTAAAACAGTGTGTGAGAGTTTTTGTTAATATTCTGTAGCATCCATGATACCTTAAATCAGGTAGATTCAGTTCGAAGAGGACTTTTTTTTTATTATTTTTTTTTAATTATACGTAAGCGCTAGGAAGAAAGAGAAAATTATTTTCAATGTATGGAGTTTGACAA
>NDXZ01065595.1:0-24022 GCA_003055125.1 Paykullia maculata | reverse complement strand
TAAAATATTATTCGAATACCGGGATTTTGTTTATAAAATCTGACTAACAGTTTTTCCTGTGTAATGTTGCAAAGCTTCGTGTAATTAAAAAAAAAAAATTTCAAGTCAGTCAAGCAAATATAGAGAAAACAAAAAGTGCACAAATACATGAAGTTTCATGAATATTTAAAGTGTTAAATAATTTATTCTTAGGCAGAACAACGTTTGCCGGGTCAGCTAGTATTAAATAAATATTAAATGAAAAATATTAACTTCTATGCATTTACATATTACTCATACGGCACCAAATCAGGTATCAGTTTTTCAGCATTCTTATAATTAATTCACATAAAGCTTAAAAGCCGTTTAACCGTATAAAAAATATTAAATGTTTAGCTAATTCGTTAATTTTTTTTAGTATGATTACAGCAAAAATGTTGATTTTTTTATAAACTTTTTGCAATTTGCTAACAAAATTATGTATAGCTTGCACATACCTCAAATCTTTTTCAAGGTTCAAATGTATTTGGTATAAAAAAAATATTCTATTCTTTTTAATTATTACTTACATTTTCATATGAATGATCTTTCGATTGAAGCATCAAAAATTTTTTTCTAGGATAAATAATAAAAAACCTACAATCAGTGGCAGTGCAAATATATACGTTACAAATTAAAGTAAACATTTTAAAAGTACCTTAATTTTTTAAGGCACTGTGAATTTTAAATTTCATTCTTAATATATACAAATTGAGATAATATAATTATTTGTTTGACAATGTGAGCTTAAAAACAAACAAAAAATTACGATTGTTAAATCAAAATTCTTTTTTAAATATTAACCAAAATAAATAAATATGCATTACAAAACACTACTTTTAAGTTAAATTGTGTTCGTGTTTTACATATCAAACAGTTGGTAAAATATTTCTGAAATTAGCCAAGCGGAATGCGATTCTCAAAGCAGCTGCAGCCTGATCATCAGCATTCCTTTTTAATTGATACTCCTATTATTAAAAATAAAATCTTGGGTTTTGTATTTTTTTACTCTTTTCTTAATGGTGGCTTAGCCCATTATCTCTAAGAGTTTTCTTTAATATTTAATCAAGTTGCATTAAATCTTATTAAGCTTTTGGCAAATGTATAAAACTATAGTTAACTATTTGTTTTCGCATATTTTATGTAAATTTAAAAATTCTGGAAAAGTTTCCTTTCCAAGGAAAATAGCTTCCTTTTATATTTCTCTGCTTTATGGCAAAAGCGTGTTTATGTTCTGTCTACTGCACTAATGGCTATTTTGTGCATTTTCTGTGGAAACAATACCCAACAATACTTTTATGTTTCTGCCGTTTTTCTAAGCAACTAAAAATTATGCCATAGCAAAGTGTGTTTTTACGGAAATGATATTTGTTTGCAGAAAATAACAATAAAATGAAATTAAATAGTAAATTAAAAGCTTTTTTAGATCCTTTTCTTTAGAAAGAAAAAAGACAGGAAATAAATCTATTTGTAAAGAAAAAATTTAACAAAAAAATCTATTGTCCGTAACGATGGAACATTGACTCTGTTTATAAATTGTTGTTCTCTTATTTATTTTTATACATTTATTAGTAAAAGTTTATTGCCCAGGATTATGATTATTTGATTGATATTTATTTTATTTAGCATTTTTTCACAATTTTGTTATTCTACACTTTTATTTTTTTTCCTTCAAGTTTTATTTTTTTCGAAACAGAAAACTTTTCTCATTTTTAGTTATTTTTTTCCTTTTTCCACTTTGTCAATAAATGTTTTGTTGGTTGCTAAAATATTTTAAGGATGCGAAAAGTATCTGAGAGTCAGTTATAATAACAAACTTTATTTTATCCTAAAAGTTTGGTACTTTGTTTCTTTATGTTTTTTTTTTATATTTTTTACAAGTTTTGTTTACTTTCGTACAAGTCGAAATATTGTTGCGATATTTTGTTGCCTTTGAGTAGCAATATTGATGATTTTATAGATGGTGCTAGATGCTTTGTAACTGCCCTTTCCACTTTCTACAAACTTCTGCAGCAAAAGTGTTATGGGTTTTTATAAATTGTATGGGTTTTTTTCCTTTTACAACTGAAAACAATTATCATTCCCCTCGTTTTAAAGTAATATAATTTTTTGAGACATACAATCAAAATCATACTTTAATAATAAATTTATTTCTCAGAAGCAAGCTTACTATTAGTGAAATAACAGTTTCAATTATCACCCAGAAAACATCTCGGTGTGTTTTAAACTTTTAAAATATAATGATGTAGGGTATCTTAAGGTCATGCTCGCACGACTACAACTTTCTCACTTGTTGTTGTTTATAAACTTTTTGTTGTTTGTTATTAATAATATTATATTTGTTGTTGTTGTTCCTTTTTATTAGTTAAATTTATGTAGCTGATAGACTCTTCAGGGATGCCAAGTAAAATTAAGTTTTGTCTCGGTATTTAAAAGCCACCTAATCTTAAAATATTGGTATCACTATTTTTTTTAGTTTTTTAAAAGTTAGTATTAATTTTAGTAATTTTATACAGAAAAATTAATTAAACATTTTTAACAAATAAAAACCAAAATTCATTGATTTGAACGAGAGTCTAAATTATTAGATGTGCAAAACAAATTTTTAACTTGGGTGGTAAAAAATTGCTAAAATGCTAGAAATATTTTTTAACGTTAAAAAAAATTATATTCTTTTTTTGAAGTTTGCAGAAACAAAACCAAGATTCTAGATTTAAAAGTTAAAAAATAAAACCTGCAATCGTCTGCAATATTTCAATCATCTTTTATTTACCTAAAATTTTAACTCACAAAACTTTATTGAAAAGCTTAGATGAGACTCTTAACAGAGAAACAAAGCAGGGTTTTTACTTAACTTATTTACAATTAATATGATTTTTCAGTCAAAAAAATGTCCTTTTGTTATTGTCGTTTTCAAATAATTGAAGACTTGTTTAAATTTTTCAAAAGGTTTTACTAGAACATAAATAATTTATTTACCAAATTTTAATAGACATCCCTGGTTTAAAAAGAAAAGGAAGCAGCAAATAAAGCTTAAAAGTTTGTCATGATAATGCAAGTAAATATATTAAAAAAAAAATTACTTCAAATTTTGTAATTAAAATATTATATTTCAAAAAGTTTTAGGAAAACAAAAGTGCTTACTAAAAGAAAATTGTAAAAAGAATATAAGCATCAATATATTGTATGTTAAAACTAATTATTAGTAGTCATCATTATCTTTCATGTACTAGCTTAAAGCTTAAATAGAAAATATAAAAGGGTTTTTTCATAAGCTTCTAAGGTTTTAATTTTAATTAAAAATATTAGAACAATTTCAGTGCAATACTAGTTTTATTTAAGTGCCATGTTAAAACATCTGATATATTTTTATTAAAGTTGCACAGTTATATATAGAAACAAATAAAACAGAAAGTGCACTCTATAGGAGGACAGGCAATAATAAGGAATATCGGGGCTATTTTAACAACAGATATTTCACAGTCTGTGTACAAAGCACTGATCATAAGGGCACCAACTAATGTTAACACAACAAAATGAAGAGCCGATAATGATATTCACCCTACCGGACAATACAAACAAAAAAATCTAAATAAATGTAATAATATCCGTAAAAATCGACTGTTAAAAAGTAGTCGGAATTTACAAATATGTCATTATTACTATAAACGTTTAATACAAATTTATATTACCTTAATCTATTTTACTTTTACTTTTTTTTTCACTATTTAATTTAATTTAAATTATCTTAATAATAAAGTTCATTGAGTTCATAAAATATAAATTGCAACAACATCATTATAAACGGCTTTTTAATAATTTTAAAAATATCTTTATGTCGTTTATATGAAATGAAACATCTATAAAAATGCAAATACAAAATTATGGTTAACAACTACCTTTTTTCTCCAAACACAAAACTCATCTATAAATGTCCAACAATAATGATAAAGAATAAAAAGGCATGTTTTTAAACATGTGTTTGTTTAATGACATGTTTGTAGCCTTGAAAATTGTTTCCTTTTTTATATTTATATTTATGTTTCTGTTTTTTTTCTTTGTAGTAATCTAAAAAGGGTTTAGAAAATAACCGAAAACAAATGGTTACAACAAATTAACTACAAGGACATGACACACAAAGTAAGAAATTTTTTTTAGAAATATACGCACACATGTGTGTTTGTATGAATAAAAACAACTTTTACGTTGCAAACTACATACTAGAAATTGCTTGAAATCAAAACTGTTTTTATTTCTATGCACAAATTTTTTTTTCAATGAACTGTATTTTGCAAATAAAACTAATTTAATGCAACCAAAACCCACAAAATTCTTACACTCATACATTTATGCATATATATTGACTGGAAAAGTTTGTAGCCTTAAGTACTGTGTGAAAACTTTGTTTAAGATTTCCTGGAAAACATGGTCGTTTAAATATTATACAAATTACTGAAAACAAAGAAGATAAAGCAATTGCAAACACACGTATGTAAGACACACATATGTATTAAAATTTTAAGAGGCTTACTACATACATAGTTTTACTTTAAGCTTTGTCAGTATTTAATTTATATAATACAAACCTTAACACACATAACCGCAATATGAATTTCTAGAATGTTTTGTTTATTAACTTATTACTTTCCTTACAGCTTGAGTGATTTAGTGATTTTATTTTGACTTAATCCTCTAGAAAAACAACAAATTAATCCAGGGATCATAGTGGACTTAAATGACATTTTTTTACTTAAATATTTATCAGATCGGATTAATGTTTTACACAAGGAATAGTCGCGTGTGCGCGCTCAATCAATAAAGCCATTAATTTTAAGAACTAAAACTTTTATTAACAAACAAGGCAACAATGTTCTTCATTTTTGAATAAAAAATCAAGTGAAAGCGCTATATTTATCTGTGTCAAATCTTACGTGAATTTATAAATAATTTATTTATGAAAGGTATTTAAAAACTTAGAAAACTTGACTTTTTTATGATATTAAGTTAAGTCCATAAAGGTTTTTCGCCCATTTCTTAGCTAATTCTGTGGCAAATAGTAAATTTCTCAAAAAGGCATGTCTTACACACAAATATATGGATTTTTGTGTAAAAAAAATTTTTTTTTTGTTTATATCTCGTTAATTGCCGGACTTTGGTGATTTTCAATAGCAAGAATCTCGGGGAATTTTCTGATTGTTGGATACCAGTAACGGGTCCGTACGACAGCGGGGGGCTAAGAAAAGTTTATTTCAACAGACGGACAGCCGCACAGCCGCACATGGCTACATCGACTTCCTTATCTACAAGGACCCATGCATGGGTCCAAAATGAATTTCGAGCCCAAAGAAACCATGGCCATGGTTTCTTTGGCAAAGTTTCTTAAAATGACCCATAGAACAAGAATAGCGGTGTGCCTTTCACCCAAAAAAAAATTTAACCACCCTAATGTACATATATACCCTTGTCACCTGTGATGAAGGGTGTAATAAGATAATGTAAATGTATTCTGTAATATATTTAAAACTGCTGGTATGTTAAAAAATATTTACAAATAACAAGTAAGTGACCAATTTTAAGCAAAACATATAAATATTTTAAGAAAACGTTAAGATCGATATATATTTTGGTAAAAAAAATTTTTTTTCAAGTTTCAAGTGTCCTGGGATCTGAATTAAATGTAAAAGATTTTTGTTGTAACATTCAAATTCGGTAAAAATGTGTGTGTCAGCTGCAGAAAATTCATTTGCAAAATAAATTAATAATAACCAACTCATTCTGTAATGAGAAAGTGTAATTAAACATCCATCTTCATATTTTGTTCGATTTAAAATTTATTTTCTTGAAGACATTACTTTTAACGAGAACTGTACTATATATTGGCTAGGATTAAAGCCAATATATGTATGTATAGTACCATTTATGGTCTTTGGTCTTTAATAACTTAATATTTTCTTGTTTTTCATATTATTTTGTTATGTTTTTTTTTTATATGTCTGTTTTGCTTCTGTTCAATCCCGTTTAATAAAAAAAACAATTGAACTTTGTTTTCAATTTATATGTTTTGTTTTTTATAAGTTACGCTTGTCAAACACAGCTGACAATTTACAAACATTGCTGTATATATGTATGTATATAGGTTTTTAGAAATTTAAAGTAAAATAGCTAAAAAAAAAATTTTGAATTTTTCATCTGACATTGCTGTGATTTAATAAAATGCAAGAAAAAAATTGAAAAACTTATTAACATGCGCATGGCATCTGTAGGAAAAGTTAAAACCAAATTTTTTCGAATTTGATTTACTTGCTTCTTTATTTTTTGTACAGATTTTTCTTAGAAATTGTTTACTGTCAATTGGAATGTGGGAAAGTTTAAATCTAATTTTCACAAATACCACTCCCTTATATCCATCTGATTAGCGATTCGAAAAAGGATCATCTATTTGTGCTTGATCATTAAAAAATATATACCCTAAAAATTTAATTCTAATTTTACGACAACTTATCATGACTAGTCATGTCAACAGTCTGTTGAATAATGACCAAAGAAAGAATAATGATTAAAAACAAAAAAGATTGTTGAAAATAATCAACTGCTTCAATACGATCCGACTGGTGGCTAGAGCAGCTAGTGATAATAAAGAATAATAATATAAATGAAAAGTAGAAAATAGTTGTTGTAATAAATATAAATATGTATAGGCGACAAGCAATCACCATACCCTATTTCCTAATAAAATGTGAGTTAAATAGATTATATTTACATCCAACACTTATCACCGATCAAAGAGTGCTGATGATGAAAACCGTAGCTGGTTTCGAAAATGCATTCCACTCGGCCAGTGTCGGCAAAATTTACTTTTCAAATTATTATTCATTCATTATCACATATAAAATTAAATGTCTTTGAAAATTTAAAAAATGAACTTGAGCCAGAATAAAACTAAAATTAATTGTCTTAAAACAAATTAAAGTTCGTAATAAACAGAAACATTTATTAAAAAATTCTAACTGAAAACTTGGGATTTAAATCACTAAGGAGTTAAACAAAAAGATTATTTGGTATGATACACAAAGATATGTAAGAAGACTTGCACAAATGTCAACAAATTTTTATTTAATTTCTTTAAAGTTCTCTATTATTAAGATAGCGGTAGCTCGTTATGTTTAATTTTTTCTTTTTGCATTACAATTTTTCTTCCCATGCAAATCAACAAAAGAAAGAAAAACAAATACAATGAAAAACTTTCATGTTGCACACAAATAAAGAAAAACCAAATAACATCTGAATACCAAAAAGGAAAAAATAAATTAAATCTAAAATATATTTTTTAAAAGGAAGTTTTTATACCTACAAACATTAAACTAGTTAAATGTAATCAAAAGCAACTAGCCTTCAAGTTTTTTGAGTGGTATGACACCAAGTTTAATCTAACAACTAAAGCAGCAACCATCACAACAAGAGCAATGACAGAATCCGCCTTCAACAAACAAAAAAAGGTTTAAAATTAAAACCCCTAAATACAAGAGAAGCGCGTTTAGCAAGTTGTTGTTGCTTTTGCCATTTCTACCATATAAAACCTAAGAAAGTCATTTATCATTTTTATCTGACTTTGCAAAAAGAGACAAGTAATCACACATATACTCCTTATAGCATTAAAAAAGTCTTGGGTAACTTTCTGATATGTATTTCCATTTTATATGTAATTTTCCATTAAAAATGTAATTCCCTTTTGATAAAAGATTATAATTTTGATTTGGCCTGACCTAGATTTAACTATAATTTCCAAGCACATAAGAAAGACAAAATGCAAAGCAAATGAGTTTACGATTACGGCATATTTGGCAAAAAAAAAGAAACAAAAACGAAAGAAAATTTTTTTAAATTAAAAAAAATGTTAATTGAATCGGTATTGCAGTTAAAGAAGCACGTGTCAGTAACTTTAATTTCATGCCATTTTGCACCTGTTTGTATAATGACACACTTTACATGACTGCTGTACATGAAGCTATTAAAAGCTTATTTAGCCAAAATACATATACATATTTAGTAATTGGGAATTTGCAATATGATAAATGGTTAAACAAAAAGTTACAAATTACTTATATCAATATTGTTATAAATGTAGCTAAAGGTCAGAATTACTAAGCGAAACATTTCGTATGAACTTTATACCGAATTTTTAAAAGTGTATAGTAGACTTTAGTTTTAAGTTACAAAAACCATATATTTATTGCAGGAGTCTCTTATTACCAAATTAGTATACGTTTATTTTATCTTACATCACACAAACCCGCCTGTTAGAAATACAAAATTTATTTCCAAAAAATGTATCTCTCTGTAATCAAATATTGTATATCTAACGAAAGCATTCACATAACAATTGTAAACTTATCAATAAACAATATTAGGATTTCTAATGCAATTTTCGTTTACTTATTCTAAGCAAGAAAAAAGTGGGAATTAATAAATTTTAATTATACACTCGAACACAAATACCCTTAAATTTTTGAACCTAAGCAAATTTGAATTATTTTTCATTTGTCTACAAAAACTAAAAGCATCCTGCAAGAGTTACAGCAACATCAGACGAATTGAAGACCAAAAGCAAAATGCAACATAAAAAAACAAAACTAAGTTAACAGAGCTGATTGAGAAAGTGATTGTAGAAAACAAACAAAAACTATATAAAATACTAAATATTTAACAATTTGAACTTAATTACTTTTTAATTAAATTGCATACAGCTAAAGTGTTAGAGTGTATGTAACAAAATGGTGAATGACTAAAAATACCTTTAATTTTTGCTTTCATTTTATTATAGTTTTTGTATTTTTCTATTTTTTTGTTTCTTAAATCAAACACTAATAAAACTTAATTGTTTGTTTTTATGTTTTTCTGGTTAAATGCAAAAAAAAATGTGTGTGTTTGTGCATATTAAACAAGACTTCAAATAAAGACAGACATATATTAAATTAATGAATAATTTTTTAGTACACAATGATTGTAGGGAGAATGACATCAACATTTTTTACTGATGGTTGTCTTATGGACGGAAAAGTGGAGGCAAGTGTCTACTCAGTTGAGTTGAAACTGTCCTGCACTTTGAGTCTGGGAGAGTACATATTCGTATACCAGGCAGAAATGCTTGGTTTGCTGCTTGCGTTGGGCCACATATGGGAAGTTAAGGTGCAAGAGAAGAAAAAAATCATTCCACTAGATAGCCAGTCGGTATTAAAGCGATGTGTTCTGAAGCTCAATAGGTGTGCCTTTGTGAACGAGGTAACACTGATGTTTGATGTCAAGCGGGCATAGCTGGAAATGAGGCGGCATAGGAACTGCTGAAAAGGGGTTCTAAAGCGTCTTGTTTTGGTTCAGAGCCCAGGGTTACTCTGGGGAAGGGATCGGTACATGCAAAGATCCTTCAATGGGTGGACTCTGTGAACCTAGAGAGGTGGGGGCAGGTTCGTATGGTGCTCAACGAGCCCTTAGGCAGGACAGAAACAAAGGTACGTGGATATAACTGAGGTACTCTGAGTTGGTTAACTGCATTAGTGATAGGACACGGTAATTTTAAACACCATCTAGCCAAGATAAAAATCTAGGAAGATGAAATCTGTAAATTGTGCCTGGAAGAGGTTGAGATAGCAGCGCTTATAGTATGTAAATATCCAGTTATGGCCAGTATTTAACTAAGGACCACAAGCAGGCACATAAAAAGCTAAGGACAATTAAATAAATTAGAAATTACAGATAAATAGGTAGGGAATTATTAGCTAATATGTATAGGGGCTCTTATTACAATTTTTTAACCTAAAGGCACATATATAAGTTAGTTTAAATAAACTTTAACATGTTCCAATTCAAAATGCTATTTGTGACTGTAAACTCCTTAAGTTATGTGTTACCTTGTTAAAACACATATAAGTGATATTTTAAATCAATCTTGTCTCACGTTCAGTGAACAGATATAATTACGACATATGTTCATATCTTCCGATACATAATTTCAAAAATATTTATTTTCGCTTATTTCCTTAAAATGCTTTAACGGAATATATTTTAATTCTCAAAACATTTGTTTCTAAAGGCAATTTGAAAATATTACTGGATAAAAATATGTATTATTTACAATATCTTGTCCGACTCACCTAAACAGTTAAGAAACCTGGCTGACAAACTTATTATATCAGTATTAGGCAAAGCTAAATCGTGTTTATTCCAAAAGACTGGCGAACATTTTATGATTAAAGAGGCTATTTGTGGTGTTTTGCTTAGTATAAATCCTCTAAAATCTGAATTTCTAGTTTTTTTTTAAGACGCTTAAGTTATAGCAAATTTAATTCAAGATTTACTTTATTGACAAATTAGTTTAAAAATCTAAAAAAAACAATCTATAAAAACAATAAAATTACGAATATGTGTGTTTAAAAATAAAATCCGTTTATAAGTAATTAAATAGAGAGATTTTCAAGAATGTGTTTTTAATTTAATTTAACTTTTGTTAAAGTTGTTATTTATTTAAGCCAAAAAAAATATTTGTGTTTTATTTAACAAGAAAAACACTCACATAAAGCCAGTATTTAATATTATTGGAGTACTACCCACATGATCATGACAATCATTTTTCCTATGAACATTCAACATCAAAAAACAAAACTCCGTTTAGTTCGGAAAACCTTAAGGTTTGCAAGGTTCGCTAACGAAATTTTCTTGGAAAAGCTATATATATGATATTCTAAATACTGTTACCTTAAAAATCCTGTAAAATAAATTTCGAGAATATAACAAGTAAACAAATAGGTCAAGATTTATCGATAGTTTACAAATTAATTTTATTTTCAAAATCATTCACTTTAAAAACTGTTGTTTTTAAATCTCAGGTTAAGAGGGTAAAAATACAATTTTTTTTAGTTTGGAATAGACATTCTTTTTTTGGCTGTATCTATTGTCGTCCTGTTTTAGTGAAAATATTTTTATATTAAAAAAAAACTTTTTTGTTCATAAAGTACTCTATGTGAGTGTGTGTGTGTATTTGTCTTTATATTCTGTTTTTTTTTTTTTAATATAAAAAATTGCATATAAATTTAATGTGTATAACAACTATTTATGAAATTTAATGGTTTGTCAATACCAATACCATTTTAGTACCACAAACTAACAAGAAAATGTTTTTACTAATATATGTGTATGTAGGTTTTTAGGTATTTTTTTTATTGTTTGTATCGTGCATTCCCTAAAACTATTTTAATTAATGTCAAATGTATTGTTTTCCTATTGTATATTTGGTTTTGTTCCCTTAAAAGCTGATTACAATAATTTGAAACCAGCTAAAAAAATGTAAAAAATTTTTTTACGTTTTGTAAACACATTTGTATATAAATTTTATTTTATTTTTTTATTTAACATACAATTCAATCGGCAGAATCAACTGCATAATATAAGAAGTTTTAAATGAAATCAGCAAATAAAAAATAATTTGAAATGTAGTACGTTTAAAGAATCTTACAATAGTTTTATAATGATTTTGAAATTTTTGAAATTTTAGAATAAAATATTGATTGTAATTATTTTATTATTAAGTAATTAATAAACTTTTCTATGAGTATAGATTTTTTAATAAAAAGCATTGACTCAGAAAAAAACCTCATTCAGACACGCTTTTAGAAACAAAAGCGTTTTTTCTTTTACAAATATAAACGGTTATAATACCAAAAGTTTAAATTTTTTATTAGCTAACATTTGGATGAATTGCTTAAACTGGCTTTTAACCTCTTTAACATTAACTCTGTGCAACCAATTGTAAAAATATTGTTTTAAAGATATTTACTTTAAAATGTTTACACATACATATTATTTAAGTTCTTTTTATGTTTAAGATATGAAAAACATTAGATTTTTGTAATAAAACGTCGATAGTATAGATACTTACATTCAAAAAAAAAAACAAAAGCAACAGGTGTCTGTCCAATATATTATTGTAACGAAATAAAAAATAAAAACAATTTCACTGAGGGGGTTTTTATGCTATAAATGGGATATTTTTTTAAAGGCCTAAGAAGCAAAAGATACAAGAGGTTGAAAATTAAAACCAACATTTCTTATTGTCTATTTGCCTTCCAGCAAATGAAAATTAAATTTTGTACACTAAGCAGTAAATATTCTATCAAGTCTGTGAGTTAAGGCTTATACTCCCAAATTGTATAAAAACAATTTTCATTATTATTGAATTTTTGTCCAAAAGATTTAAATTTATGCATGATTTTACATTCCAAAGCATAGAAGGGCATGACAAAATTCAGCAAATATATAAATTTTCAAGCAATCGATAGTAGTTTTGGTTAAAAAAAATTATTAAAGAAAATCTCTAGTATAAATTAATGAAATGGCAACACAAAACGTAAAATGTGCTACAACAGACGTAATTTTTTTACACCTAACTGGACACCGTGTTGGAAGTTACAACTCTTTTTTTTAAGCTAAGAATAGTCAGGATAAGGGATAATAAATAATAATATGGTTGGAATAAATAATGTTAATAGTTAAGCATATGAACATATATATATAATTTAGATATACAAAGTTCTTAAGATAAATTTTAATAACCAACTTCGAATATTTGTTGCCAAAGTAAATGAGTCATCAACCGATACTGAAATAATCAACTCTTAAATAGAAATAAACCACAGTAATAACAAAACATAAACTAAAACTAAATTATTAAATTATTGTGTATTTGTATTGGATATACATATTAAACATGAAACTGATCTTTTAAAATATAAACTCATATTTTAAAGTATAAAAATAATCAGTAGCATGCTACTTAGATTTATTTTTTTAGTAATTTTCGTTGCTTTTAGATAGAATCCTATTCTCATTTCTATTTATTAAGACTTTTAGCCTTGTTGACTTTGAGAAACTTACCCCATTTAATTGAAATTTTTTCTTCTCTTTTATCTCTATGTTCTGTTTGCACTCACGTCATATACATGTTTTTATTGTCACATTCGTATCACATGGATCTGGCCAGACCCACTATATAGTTTTATGCACTTATGCTAACTATTGTTTGAACAATTTATATTATAACAGCTATATTTAACCATATTTTGCTTTTAAGCATATGTTTTTAAACTACTTGAATAATTACAAATACTACAAAATTAAGTAAAAAATCAAATATAAATAAAAATTGCATTTTGACGATACCACCCTGTTCTTTGTATTGCATATAGTGTTTACACACGCTCAAATTTTTACTAAATTTGTGAACAGCTAAAACAAGTTTAATATATTTTTGAATGTTGTTAATACACTGGACAGACTTAAGTTTTTATGCAAGCTATTCAATTTCAAATATATGTGGGTCAAGCCAGACATATGTGTTACGAATGTGATGTGTACAACACAATGTCCTTATAACTATGATTTTGGTCGCATTTTTATCAGTTTAGTTTTACACACTTATAGCTTACAATATTGTTGAAGGGTAACTGAAGTTTCAAGTCTGTTGTTAAATTATAAATATATTCAAATTAAGTTTATACTTCAAAAAGGTCTGGTCAGATCCATGTGTATGACGGAGGGTTAAATACATAAATAAAAACATCGAAATTTTACAGCCCCACAATTTTTATGTACACTTGTCGCAGCCGATTTCGCAAAAGGGCAAAAGCTAATGACAATATATTTATTTCTCTTAAGTATTTTTTTTTAATTCTGTGATTGTCGTTAATAAACTTAAATGTTTGCATTCACTCTTAGTAAATTTATTTTTATTAATAATAAAAATACTTTATGCATTTGCTTTGAATATTTGTCCAAATATATGTTCATACATACAAATATGTCGAATGGTTAGAGCATAAAAACAAACATTTGTTATTTTGAAGAAGTATAAAGTATTTAAACAATTTAAATACATAACTATCATGATTACAATTTAAATCAGACCGCAGATATTGAATTAACAAAATGTTTTTATTAACCTAAAAAATCAATTTTACAGCTGACGTAAAAATTAATAACTTTTCTTTATTATGCAAACCAAATCTGAGAGTATAGAAATAATTAAAAAATAAACTAAATTAAAAAACAGATAAAAGTTAAAAAAATTATATATAATAATATAATCTAAAAACCATTTTTCTGTAGTTTTTGTTTTGAGTAGGAAACGTATAAAATAAAATAAAATTTTTTTTAAATTCCGTATTTGTAAATGAAATTTACGGAAAACTTTTTGTATAAATTACGATCAGAAAATATAAAGTTTGTTAAGTAAATATGTATATGTATAATATATTCAATTGATATTTGTTATTTATGAGCAATAATCCTAACAGTCATTGTACACAAAATGGCCAAAATAAAAATCGTCTAAAAGAAAATTAAAATAAAAAAACATTAATTTTTCATGAAAATCAAACTTTGAAGGAAGCTCTTTTTGTGATTTAAAATTTTTTTAGTTCTTCAAAGCGGGAACTTGCCAACAAAATGTATGCTCTATGTAAGACAGAATGTAAGAAAAACTTTTATGTTACTCCTCTTCACAATATTTTTGTTCAAAGAAGCAGCTTGTGTTGGGTTCCTACGATTTTTCTTTTTTTGGCCAAATTGTTAAAGTTTTTGGTAAACAAAAAGTCTTTATTAAAAGATGACAAAATATATGTTAAATTAACGTTATGTGAATAGAAAAATGCATGCACCTTCATGAAATCACTTTAAATATATTTTATAATAAACTAATAATATAATAATATACCAGTAAACTAAAAGCCATACGCCTTTGTTTTAGCTGTTTCAATTCGATTTAGTCACTCAACTAAAGACTTTATATGCAATATTTTAGGTCAATTAAAAAAATTTCATTACAAACATCGTGACAACTAAAATTAGCTAAAAGCTGAAAAAGTTGCTGTTATACAGAAAAAAAAACTTTTAAAAGGGAGCTAAGCTAAGCTAAGTATGTACTAAGAAGTAATAAAATTAATATGGTATGATATGATAAAAATACTCTTTAATTATCTTTTATTATTAACGAGTGTAAATTTAATTATTGCTTTTTTGTATTTTTTTCCGTTATTTAACGCAAACGATGTAATTAAAATAAATATTATATTTTACGCACTAAACACCATCACGTTTACTAATGTAATTTTATTATAATTTCCAGTATCAACATTTAAAGTGAGCTAATTGCATATAATTTGCATATGCCAAAACTTAATTACTTTGATAAAGTGCAAGTTTGCATACACATGTGTAGGTAAATATGTTTGCGTTATTTCTACACATACAAACGTGTTTGTAAAAGTAACATACAATTATGTTAAAGAAATACAATCTTAACCTAGATTTTCTTGAATTTCTTGGCAAGATTTTTGCTGTTACTTTCGCTTCTATCTATAAAATTCTAGCATCACTTAACACTTTGGTAAGCATTTGCTTTTCTTCTTTGAATCATACATATAAATGAGGAATATTTGCTTATACAAACATGCAGTTCTTAATGTTGGTTAATTAAAGAATTTGTAGAAAAATAAAAAATTTTGTTGGAAGAATGTGAGGGTTTAAATTGTAAGAAAACGTTTGTTTCAATGAATTCTCTTAAATGTTTGGGTGATTCTCTCTTAAAGGTTTTTAATATGCCTTCAAATGAGTATCAATTGACAAAGCTGCTTTTATTAATGAATATTTTTAACTAAAGATTTTCAAGTTTGAGTACAAATCGTTTTAAGCAATTTCTTAAGCTATAAATATTTGACGCCATACAAAAAATTATGTAACGAAGAATATGTGTTTTATTTTATATATTTCAACGGCTCCGGAAATAGACATAAACTGTCAATAAAATAATATCTGTCAAAGGTTCTTCCTGAAATACTAACATAGCTTGAAAATTGCCATATTTTTGTTATATTTTCTGTCATGCTCTAGGATGAAAAATATTTTTATCGCAAGTTACGTTTTGCCTTTTTTTATCTTTATAGTTTTAGAATTTATCAAATTAATAAAACTGGATAAAATTTAACAAGTAGCTAGACAAAAATTTTAATACCGATAAAAGAAGTTATCGAACAATTATTTTTGAAAAAACCTTTTTTTAAATTTTTTTAAATTATCGCACATCCAAGATAAAGAACCTTAAGGATAGTTTTATTAAAACTTTTTTTAATAAATTGTAGTAAAATAGAAAATTTTTCTAACACATAATTACATTCACTAAAATAATATTATACTTTTTCCTACCTTCAATACAATAACTTTTAAAAGATATTTTACTTAAAAAATTTCAGTTATGCCCAAACATTTTTTATTTCTTTAAATATTTTTCAAAAATCTCTTCTCTTAAACAGTCGTTAAAAAGCAATTCGATTAAGGAAATTGGTGGCAAAGTCCATATTTATTGACTTTTAAGTGAACTCTCTGACTGTACTAGAATTTCTGATTGAAACGATTTTCCTTTTATTAGGTTATTTGATTGCGTTTACATCAGTATTTTTCTCAAACTCTTTTTGACTCCATGACCTCAGAATTTACCAAACAAGAGTATCCAGCTACAAAACTACTTAACGTGACATGTAGTAAACAAAAGAAACTATCAAAGAAGATAGTTAGACATAGTAACGTTAAATCAGGGATCGAATGAATAAGATAAATATATATAAAATATTACAATATAATTCAAGTAAAATTAAAATCCCTATCATTGACTGTAAGGGTAAATGTTACGAAAATGCCACTGCACGTTATGACATACTAGCAATTTTTCATTCAAATTTAATTTAATTTAAAAGAAATTTGAATGTACATACGTGTTATTTTTTTGTGTACATGTGTTGTATTGAAAAAATAAAACAAGAAATGAAATTGTACATAATAAAATTTATGTAAAAGCTATAAAAATAAAACAAATAAATAAAATAAATTAATTTTTTTTCATAACTTAATAACAAAACATAATTGCCAACAAAAAAATTATTTTAGGAAATTTATTTTAACTTTCTTTACGAAAAAAATATTTCTTGAAAAACTTTTTTAAAGAAAATATTGTATTTATATAATTTACAAAAAAAAAAATATTTCAATATTATCTTGTTTTCCATTTAATACCTAAAAACTCTTAAGTGTCTTTAGTTGTTCGACTAAATCATTTAAATTATTTTTGCAAATACTTTTTTTTTAAAAAATCATAAAACAAGAGAATTAAATTGCATACAACTCAAATGCACTTAAGCAATTAAGGTAAATGGTATTTAGTAAAATAAAAGTAGAATTAAAAATGTAAATATTTGCAAAAATATCAAAGTATTTAAATAACAAAATTGTAGAACTTAATTTTTATTGCTACTCTACGAGTGTTGATTCCTGGAATATTGTATGGAAAAGAAACACCAGAATATGTTTGAGAATGTTTAAAAAAAAACGAAGAAATAAAGGAAAGTTATTGAGATAAAATAATATGCTATAAATGTTGCATATATTTGTATAATACTTTAACCTTTGTGGTGTTAAAGTCCAACTGGACTCTAGGAAGACAAAATTATTGAAAAAGTCTTAATGTTGATATCTTGCTGGTACATAATTGACAGGCCTTTTAGTATTTCTAATAAAATTCTCTTAAATTATTTTCTTTGTTCTCAAAAATAAACACAAATTTTAAAAACACATTTTAATAGTTATATAAGCGAGTGTATTTTCACGGATAAAAAATATTAATTATGAGTACATAATAAGTGTCAAACTATTTTACGCTATTGAAAAATGGGTAAATTGTACTAAAAATAATACAACAACACAATTTATCTCTTTCGAATTTAGCAATATTTGCAAATAACAGGAAATAAAATTAAGTAATATTTCTAGAAATATATTGCGAAAAGTAATAAAATTGACTAAACTCACAAATAAATCTCTGAATAAATTCGGCCTCCATTAGCAGTTGTAAATTATTTATTAACTTTCTTTTCGAAAGTATTTTATGCTCAAGGATATTATGTTACAAATTAAAACGTTTTCTTAGTGTAGAATTTTAAACATTACTTTACCATCAACATTTTGGTTTTTTTACTATCTACTACTTAAAACAAAAGCATCTATTTAATGTAGATGTTTTATGGAAAAGTCCACTATGAGAACAACGATAGAAAAGTAACTACAAAATCCATTATTGCCAACACCAAATCTTTTCGCATTTTTTTGGTATTAAAATTTATCTGCCCTCCAGACCTAATGGCTTTTTGCACTAACACGAAAGCAAAAAGCTATTTCTATACTTACATACAGTTTGGTATATGTACGTGTGTATGAAAAAATCAATTTATACATATTTGTGTCTTTGTGAGTTTTCAACGTTACATACTTCAATGTGTCTAAAACTATTTGCGTTTATTTATTGCAGCACAATAAATTTCTTAGCGCACTAAAGTTTGTCGAAACTTTTCCTTAACCAAAATGAGTAGGAAAAAGCGAGAGTTTAAAAAAAAAACTACAGTATATGGCAATTTATGAAAACTAATGAAGAAAAATTAAAATATGTTTGGTTCTTAACAGATTTACTTTAGAGAAATAATGATGGTAATTTTAGCTTATTTAAATAAAGGCACCTAAAAAAATTTTGAAAAATAAACAAAAAATATATATACAAAGATATATAATTTTTGTCATTCACTGTATTACAAGTATCGGTGGCTTGTTGTAATGTCAATATAAAAAGTGTTAGTATGTGTTTGTTTGTTGATTTGCGTGTTGCTGTTCTAAAAACCACAAACTAAATTGAGTTTGACAGCCAACAATATTGTTTGGTAACTTACACAAAAACGCACTCTTCTCTTTCTCACCCACAAATTATAATAAAATGTCCTTGCTTTATGTTGGTGATCCGAAATTGAACAAATGTTACCAATTTAAATGTGATGTCCACGAGTAACGGTAGTAAAAATATGAGGCAGATGTTGGATTGTGTGCTATGGCAAAAACTTTTCTTTAATAAAAATGTCAAGTCAACATAAATAAAAAAGCAAAAAAAAAAACAACAGAACAAAATAAATAATCAACAAATGGAAAAACAACATATGTACAAACAAATATTAAGTCAAATTGATTGGTAACACAATGCCGCCCAAGTAATAAACAAATAATAGTTTTATGTAAAAAAAGAATAAACAATTTCAATTTATTTTTATTTATCGCTTTCTTGTAAAACATTGTAAGGGAAAGGATAAATTACTTTTTGTATAATAAAAGTTTTAAATCTTAACCTAACTATTGAGTGAACAACAGTGTGTATGATTAATATTTAATTTAAATAAAATATTAATTATTCGTCTCCAACACCAACAAAAAATAGTAGGAATGATATATTTTTAAATAAAATTTTAATTTAAATTTAAATTATTAAAGAAAAATTCAAATAAGGTTTTTTATATTAAAAAAAATTTAAAGCAGATATGTACGATATGGCTATAACAAATCCACTTTTTTTTAACCTTAAATACGAGATAAAAGCAGTCGCAGTTTTACTGCTAAGGTGAATCAATTAAGAGCGCTATATTCGGCTGTGCCAAGTCTTTTATACCCTTCACTAAGTGTACGTATGTATTGACATTTCCGAAAGGTAGTTAAAGTGTTGGAAAGCTTGTTTTTTTATGATATAAATTTTTGTTCATGCAGGTTTTTTGTCTATAGTTTTGGGGATTCTAAGTTAATTATTCCAATTTTTATCAATAATGAAGTTTATTCCAGCTGTAAAACAATATTTTTTTTTTGTGTAGAAAAAGGTGGTCGTCTTTTTTTTTGCTTATATGCGGTTATTTATGGATATTAAAAAATTTCAGTACCGATTTTTTTCGAAAATATTTCCAAAAGTTAGATACCTTATACAAGTCTATGTGACCAATGGGAGCTACGAAAACTTGATTGAAACCAACACATGGAGAGACAAGTAGACGGACATGGCTAAATTAACTTCCCTATCTATAAGGATCCAGAATATATATACTTTATGAGGTCGCAAATGAATATTGTAGAAACAACAAATGAAGTGACAAACCGACAACGTCGCACAGGTGTTTAAATAAATTTGAGAAATTATAAAATAAGTCAAGACTCTCAAACGCCTGGCTGTTTACTGTTCATATTTTAAATAACAGCCTCATAGAAAACAAATAATAATTGTTTACTAAACTTGCAAATCCGTACACTAAATATTATTATTTAAAAGAACGGAAAAGCTGTTGCTCTATGAATATCTATAGATAACTCTTTGATATAGAATACACAAAAGGAACTTATAATTTAGATTTTTTTTACTTTTTGCAGTATTCGTTTGTGGCGTTTTTTTATGTTTGACCAAAAGTATTTGCTTTTTTTAGTTTTCTTTGATGCAAACTGATTTTTAACCTTTTTGCAAAACTTTGAACTAATTAAAAGTTTTGTAAAGGAAACCCCAAACTTTGTATAACACATCGAGGGAGAACACCAACAGGTTTTTTGTTTGTTTTTAATATGAATAAAAAAAATTGTTTAAATTATCTTGTTTTTACAATTATTAAACTCATTTAGGGAGTAGTTGAAAAACAGGGAATACTAAGGCATCTTTATCATATTATTTTTAAATAACTTTTAATTTATGTTATTGCAAGATTTTATAATAAACTGGTAAAACATACAAAATAGTAAATCAATTGTGATTTATTAGGTAAAACAAAAGGCGTTACAAAGTTATATTTTCGGGACTAAAAACAACCCCGTAATTTTTATGCTTCAAATGAAAAAGAAAAAAATAAAATATTACTACGTTTTATAATTCTTTATATACATTTTTTTTGGTGTTTTTATGATTGGACCTAGGACCATATATGCACCGATAATTTCAAAATTTCGTAGAGAAAGAGAATTTTCTTTTGTTATAATGGCTTCAAATTTACATAATTAAGTAGATAGTACAGTTTTTGTTGCTCCTTACAACAAAATGAAATTTGAAAAAAATAAATGTAATAAGTTTTTTTGTAACTGCATAAGTTTACCATCATAATACAACTTTAGTCATTTAAAGTTAGAAAAATTGTCTGATCACGTTGTTGTCATCATATAAAAAACAGTTTGCCTTATGGTGAGAATTAAATGAAGCAACTTCATATTTTTTTATAAAATATTTCAACAAAAACTTTCAAGGAAATTAAAGGAAGAATTTTTCAAAAGAAAAAATTATATTTTTATCCTAGGGGTTATGTTTTTCTTTTAATATCCATGTTGGTAAATACAAAAAATATTTAAATTAAATTTGTTTTTTTATTATACTTTTTAAGTACAATTTAACTGCATTAGATTTGAAAATTAATAGAAATATTTGATGTGGTGGGTCTGGTACCAGTTAAAAGTGGTGCATAAATCCATAGCCCTGCAAAGCTTCTTAACGTATATGTTTCCACAAGGGTATGCCAAAGTTAATAATAAACTAATAATTCACCTTCTATGTAGTAAAAAGCTTTACTAAGACAAATGGTTTTATGTAATGATAATAAATTAATTTACTTGTCCAGCACCAGTAAAGTGCTCTCACTTATCTGAAGACCATAAAAATATGCTAACGATTGCATATAATGTGCTGCTATTTATTTCCTAACATTCAAAAAAAGGACCATGTTAACACTCCCATCTCTGCGAAAAATGACTGAACGATGGACGCTTAAAGAGTTGAAATAACTTTGTATTTATATAAGCTTTCTACTAAGTAAATAAATAACAAATAACTTAATGTTTCTTTTCAAGATACCAATAACTACAAAAAACTATTTATTTAATTAAATCTTAATTATTTACTTCGTTTTGCCACAGCTATAGAATTATGCTCTAACTATCCTGACCACTTTGCTCAGTTATTTTTAATAAATATTATTTAGCAAATATATAACAGACAAAATGGTTAAAAGAGAGAAAATCCACAAAACCAACTTGATAACACAAATTATTTTATAGTTTGTTTTTCTTTTTTTAATTTCACAAAAATTTATGACAAAAATGCGAGCAACATCAGCAGCAGCAAAGTTATCTCTGGCAACGGCAACAAACTGAGAAACATATAAAGTTAAGCATTCGATTCTTCTGTATATTATTTTTTTTTGTTTGCTGGCTGTACGCAAATGAATTGCATGCAGTTTTACACAAAAAACAACAACAACAAATATGTGGGCCACTACCATTATTTCTCATATTATTTTTATTATTACGACTAAATTTTTTGTGGATTTTTTTGCATTCATTTTCAAATTCTTCCATTCTTTATTAATATTTTTTTTTGTTATATAATATAGAGCATATACAAACACACACACATACATACATATAAAAAACTGGTTGCACTAAATGTTACGAATTTCAATAAAAAACGAAAAAATATTAAATTGCCAAATTGCAAATGAAAAAAGAAAGAAATTGTTTTTTATTCTTATTTCGGTTAATAATGTAACAAAATAAACTGCTCTTAAATGTTATGCTGTAATAAAGCACAAAAAAATTAATTTAACGAAATGAAAAATCAACACTTAATTTCGTTACCCGCAACAAATGTGCTCTACTGGAAGATTGTTGTTTTATATTAAAAAATTACAACTTGTCGACGATAAACATATTTTATTATTGTACTTACAAAATGGACTCGTGTAATTTTCAATCTTTTTATTGACGTGCAGCAGGCAACTACGCCTTTAAAGATTTTTTTTCTATACAAAAAGTTTAACAAATTTTTCTCGTAAGACAAAAAATCAAAAAAAAACCTGGCACTTTTGTGAAACCATTTGTATATAAGGTAATTTTAAAACGGTAAACAATTTCAAGTACCAGACAAAAAGCAGTGTAGAGATGTGCAGAATTCTTTACTTTAAAAAATATTAATATTCCTATAAAACTGCATATACAAAAAAGGCATTTTAATTAGAGTAAGTCGGTTTTAAAAAAAGAGCTTTTTAAATGACATTATCAAACGTCTTACAATCATATGGCATCCATATCGTTTAATCTGAACAAAGATAAAATGTTTATAATTATTGAACATTTTGCGTGAAAACTGCCTCATTACTTTATATCTGTGTATGTACTAAGTATGCAGAAATGCTGTAAATATATTTCAATATATTAAAAAATTATATTCTCTTGTATTTTTAAAAGTCTACGAAGGTCGCAAAAGTTTTATTTTTGTGAATACATAGATTAAGGCCAATTTCAAGATATTTTCTAATTATTACCTTTAAAATACAAAAGTCTTTTAAAAATTCTCTTTAATTTTAAGAACTATTTTACAAAATGCGAATAATTAATTAAATTTATGTACAAGTTGAGAATAAGAAAAAAATGAACGAATTAAGAATTATTTGAAAAAAAAATTCTATTATATTCTAAGTCGTACCAGAAACGTTATCCTGTTATTTGTAAAGTTAAAATTTTAGATTTCTCATGTCTCTTTTTTCAATTTATCTGTTGTGGACAGAATGGGAAATACAGATTTTTCTTAACAACAAGCTTTACCATGATTAAGAAAATAACCTCTGACAAAAGAAAAATTTTAATTAACAGTAATAATGGAAAAAATAATATTTTTTTTGATCGCAAAACCTAACGTTCTTAAAATATTTAAAAATTGTTTAAAGATACTACCAATGAAAACGGTTTTAAAATCTAAAACGCCTCTAAGGTAATATAATAAAAACTGGCTAAGCAAATAACTTAATAAAACATTGTAGAGTTAAGTTTTAAAACCAAAATGTTTAATATATATTTTTAGAACAATAATATTATAAATTATCAATTTAAAATCTCAATTAATAATGAATAGCTAGGTTAGGTTAGGTTTGAGGAAATGTGGTGACTCCAGAGGGAGGAATCACCACTACACCCAGAGACAAATGTGTCCATTGTGCTAGTCCTTTAAAAGAGTTAAGAGAAGGGAGAGAGAAGTAGAGGAAATGTTCAGATTCAAAAAGAAAGAAGATCAGAGAGTAACAAAAGG
>NDXZ01065572.1:0-10806 GCA_003055125.1 Paykullia maculata | reverse complement strand
CGTTCGTAACAAGAGAAAATATAAAATAAGCAAAAAAAATAATTAATTGGTTGTTGTAAGGGGAAAGATTTACATTCATACGAAAAGAAACAACACAAGGTCTTAGAATTCTTAAACCGGTATGTAAACATTATACGCTTAGGGAATGTCCAAGAGTTATTTATTGCCCTAAAATACTTGACTTTTTGAAATGTTATACAAAACACTTTTGCCTATATTACTGTCGTCTACGAACTGATTTGATAAATATTTTTTAAAAATTATCTCTAAAGTAAATGTGACCCTACGGTTTTTTGAAAAGTACATTTCTACCAACACACAGATATAAAAAAATTACTAACAAAACAACCTAAACAAGAGCGTTAAGCGTTGCCTTGACAGGCGTCTAGTTATGACGCTGAAGTGACCTACCTAAGCAAGAGAGTTAAATTTGTAACATGAAAAGTAATGTTAACCTAACTTTGAAAAAAAAAACATAACTGACTGATTAAGGATTGGCTGTAAGACGACTGCTCTATTAATTGATAATAAAAAAAAAATTATTTTTTATTTAATAGAAAATAAATGAACATTACAGAATATATTATTTTATTTCATTGTTATATTTTTAATATTATTAACAAGTTTTATTGGATATATATTACGTTCATTATTTGTTTTAATTAAATTGCGAATAAGACACTTTTGTCAGTTTAAGCAGCAAATTCCAAGCACTTAAAAACTAAATAATTAAAAATTAAAAGATTTTAAATTCATAAAGTATTGTAAGTTTAAATATCGCGTTATATAGACTCTTGTGCAAATAGTTGTTAAAAATCATATTTATTTAGGTAAGATTATACATAAAAAGCTTTACTATGTGGTGGTTAAAAAAGTTACTCTTGTATCTATTTTAAATATTGATAAATAGTGAAGTTGTTCAGGTATGATATACGTGATAGTTTAAATCGTCAATAAACCTTAACAAAACCCGCATTTATGGAGTAATGTTCGAGCTGATACACTTTACAGAATAAAGTCTAAAACAACAATATTTTAAAAAACTGTACACTGAATTTGAAATTAATAAAAGATTGTTTAAAGATATGATGCACTATATAAAAGGTACAAACTTAATTAAATTATCAAACGTAAATACCTAAAGCAAAATTAATATAAACATCAAAGACTTGTTTGTTGACTGCGTGCAAGATTATGTCTACATTAACTTATTCGGGAGAGTAACTTAAGAATGCTAAAAATATATGAAAACTTTTTTCTGGTCATTTGGCTATGGTAATATGTAAAAAGCTTTTAGTAAACTCGTAATGTCTAAGGCATATAAAGCACCAAAGATAAACTTTTGCTTTTATTAATTTCGCCGCCACAATCAAATATTAAAATCTTAGTTGTTATAAGATTAATGATTTTGTAATATATTATTAAAAAAAATTAATGTGGTATGTAATGGGGTTAAAGTTGAAATAGTATCGCAATTAAAAGTATTTTATTACATTTCATATTTAAACTATGGATTTGGCTTATGTGATAATTTCCATTTAAAGTGCCAAAATAAGTCAATTTCCTTGGAACAGAATGAAAAGGACACGAGTTATTAAGGGGTTTTTAATAAGGACAGCTAGATGTCCATTCCATTAAATTCGGCGGACAATCGGCGTTGTCTGTGGTCATAAACTTTGTCCAGGATATTGTACGGCAGTAAGACTAAAAATTCTAAATGCCAAGTTCTTGTGCACAATGAGAAACCGATTAAATTTCAGGGACAGAGGTGATATTCTCGACCGATTTTATATTACTGCGACGTATGAGTGTTGGCTAATTATTTATTAAACCGTCCGACTAAAAAAAGGCACTAAATGTTGGAAAGTGTACTATGAAGGGCCAACACGTCTTTCGTAAAAGGGCAGCACATGCAACGTTTGCTCTAACAAAAAATAATGTGCTGCTCATTCGTGTAACTTGACAGAGAAATTAGCAGCAGTCACTGAATAATAAACAACAGACTAAACAGATGCCAACAAAACAATATGACCTCCAACATCTACCCGCACATTTTGCATAACCATTTACATCTGACTACAAATAACTTATTTATTAATGGCCTGACAAAAGAGCAATAAAATCTTTGCCATTTAATTAAAGCATTAGAGTTTTATTTATTTAAAGGGTTTTTCACTCAATTTAACTAAACGATCATAAAAATTATACACTTACATACATATGTATGTACATACGTACTTACGAACGTAATAAAGGCTCTGTGTACTTTGGTTTATTTATTAAATTATTTTATGACTTCATGTTAAAACTACAATTTTTATGCGAATTTTATAGTTTCCATGCAAAAATCATGGCGTCCTCTGTTAATGGCTAAATAAAGGAAATTACATTTCAATATTAAATTTTCTTCGAAAGTGAATGTTCATTGTAATTGGAATGATTTGTTATATATTGGTTTTATTTGTCATGGTTTCCTAAACTAAAATAGTGTGAAAGCATAGTTGCCAATTAAATAACATGCAAAACCGCCAAAATTATAAAATCGTTAATATGTAAAAAAAAAACCGGTCGGGCAAAAATAATGCTTGCTTTAAATATTAAATTTTCTGCTGATGCAAACAAACGAAATCGTAAAGGAAATCTTAAAAGTATCGAGATTGACAAATTTTAAATAAGTGCTACATATTCATATTAAATAAAGTGTTTACAAATTAAAAAGAAAATATAACAATTACTTTGAAAAAAAATTAAACAATTTTATATAAGAACAAAAGCAATTATTTATATACAAAATAATTCCTAATTTGTAAAGCCTTTTTACAGATGAGTGTGACAAAAAAACGCTATCCTTTATCTATTATGTTTTCACGAATTCATATTTATATAAAACAAAAACATGTAAATTTTTATTTAAGGAACATTTGCCACCGAAATCGTCAAATCTGGCAACCGTGTGGGTAGTAAAATTCATATATATGTAAGTGCGCCTGTATTTGTGTGTCTAATGATAAAACGTTTTAATGGATTAACATTGATTGCTTATGACAAGGACGAAAGGAATAAAATGTATGTAGACATGCTTGAACACGAACAAACCGAATATAAAAAACATATGAATAAATGAATGAATTACACGTTTATTACAGTGTTTTTGAAAACGAGTAAAGTTTTAATGATGATTGTATTATATTGAGGGTAAAATCGGTGTTAGTTTAACACATTTGTTTACAGGTATTTATTAGAACTTTAATATAATTTTTTTTGCAAATCTTTATTTGTGTTTCCAACTTTTTGCGAAATATATTTGCTTTAATAATTGTTTTTTTTTGCTTTTATTAAAATGAAATATTTGAAAATTTATAAAGTCTTAAAATATTCAATGCATTTATTTTGCATTTAATTTTATTTCAAAATTAAAAAAAAAAGGAAATTCTATTAATAATGAATAATAATTTGGGTTACAAGTAAGCATACCGTCGCTTAAAATGCAATTCGCACTATTTGTTGGAAATTTAAAAACAGACACAAAAAACTTGCGTTAACAAAAGCAACAAATTAAGCTTAATATTTTTATATCCGACACAACAACATTTAAAATATATGTAGAAATATGTATGTGTGCGCCTTTTATGTGAGTTAGGCCCGATAATCACAAAACTTAATAGCTTTGTGGCTTCGTCAAACTTATTTGTGGTAAATTTTATTTTAATTTCAATATTGTTATGAGATGATTTTTGGCAGTGAAAATTTTATCATAAAAACTAGAGTCCGACTTTCGCAGGATTCGATTGTGAAAATTCACTTGTAGTGGGACTTATCTCGGTCCTAATGTTTCTAAAGGCTTTATAGGCGTTAAGTTTATTTTCGAAGGAAGAAATTTTAAGGAAGCTAAAAACAATAACTGCAAAACTCGGTAAACTAGTGCATAAAAGTCAGATGTAGAGGTTAAAGTCGAATTCCTATATTATATTTGTATGGAAGATAAACGATATTATTTAATAAAGACAGTTTTATAATTACGTCCTATACTTTAATAACAAAGTTAACATGTCCAGACAAACGAACATCCCTTGCTTAATTGATCTAGAAATATCAGAATTATTATATAGTTTAAGATAACGGTGGTATACAGAAAACACAACAGACACTAAATTTAATTTGTTAAAAATACGCTAAATTGTACGTTTACAATAAAATAAATAATAATTAAAAGGAAACAATTTAAATTGCCTTTAAATAATCCTGTAACTATTTTATTATTTTTAAGTAGTTTATTGTGAGAGTAAAACAGTTAATGATATGAAAATAAATTTTTATATATACATACATATATATATATGTATGACCCCATAAAGTATAAATATACTGAATCGTTATGGATAGGGAAGTCGATTTAGCCATGTCCATCTGTCCGTGTTGAAATGAACTTTTCTCAGCCCCTTGACGTCTTACGGACCTGTTACTTGTATCAAACTGTAATAAATTTTTTCGAGATTCTCCTTATTGAAAATCACAATAACACAAATTAATTATATGTATGTGTGTGCAAGACATGCATTTTGGTAAATTTAAAAAAAAAATAACGAAATACTAGTAAAAATGAGACAACTTTTAATTAATTGTTTTTCCTTTTTTCACAAAATTTATTTATATTTGCTTATAAAACATGCTTTTAGGAAATTTAAAAAAAAAGGAACTAACTAGCCCAGAATCCGAAAAGATATGGACGAAAAACCTGGCTGCGTCCGGTGAACGGGAAAAAAACGTAGGTAAAAAAGTGGAAAAAGATTTGTGCATCAATATATTCCGTGGTAGTGGACAAGGCATTGTGTGTGTCAGTTTCTTTACCAGCTACAAATAAGCAAAAAGTTTGATAATAAAAATAAAGGCGGCGTTGACAATATTGACAAATATCTGGCAGTATATTCTACCAAGCGGCGAAGATAGCCTTTATCTTTCTTTTATAACTTTTGGATTTAGATGCCTTTGCTGTGATCATAATTTACCTGAAGAGTCACCCAGAGTTGAATACTTCAATCAGCCGGCGTACGATTTTCCTTCACAAACTTAGCGGACAACTGGTGAAACTTAAAGTAGAAGTTAAAGCCAAGATTAACCGCATTACTATAATATTCTTCACACAGAATGCCATTGAGGCCATAAACGGTGGTCCTTTGAAGGTAATTGATGCTGCAGTAAGAGGCGAGGAAGAAAGTGACAGCACTCGCAAAATAAAAACAAAGGGTAATTTCTACATTTACACTGAGGAAATTCGTTCCAATGACCGGATTCCTTTGAGTAGTGCGATTTTTCTCGATCTTTTTTTCGCTCCTCTATTTGTCCTTTTTTCCACCCCATGAAGCGCACAACAGGCCGACCGCAGGCTTAAGTGTATGCCCTAAGGAACATGAGACCCTTCGAGCCTCCTTCTATCGACCTATCTTCCTACCTGCTACGTTTGTACAAAACATCGCCCAACAAAGGGTAATTGCACTGTGTGTGCATCACATTCTATTGATTAAAATAATCACAATTTTTTACTTTTTATGTTTTATTTTATTGACATGTACTACAATTTTATTTTGTACCTTTTTAAAAACATGAAATATTTTAATGCATTTTCCTATACATACCCGGGTATGCAGTTGTTGACGTAAGGGGTAGAAATGGAAAAGTGCCTTAGTTGTCCAATTCCACTCAAACATTAGAATATGGTCTAAAACATTTTTGTTAGGGATATCATGAAATCTCAGATCGATCCGATTGCTACTTTCTAAGATATATTTAATACAGTTAAAACTCAAAACATACCCGGGTATGTTGCTGTTAACAAAAAGGTTAAAGGGAAAATAATGTATTTCCAGAATTAAAACTGGTTGACAATTTATTCACAAATAGTTAGTCAGCTTATTTATATTTTAACTTGTATATTTAATATTTAAAACAATTGAGCTACGAGTGGTTTATAGATAATTTATATTTTGTATAAATTATGAAATATCAAGAGTCGACTTTGCTCTTTGTACACAATTTTAACGTTTAATGAATGATGTTTTAAAACATACGCCCAAAATAGAACCAAAAAAGACTTTTCATTTATATTAATTGCTTAAATATTTGTTTTTTTAAAGTTTTAAAGAATTGTAAAATTGTTAACAAATTTTAAATTAAAAATGTGCGTGATTTCCCATTTTTTTGTCATGTTTTTTTTTGCCTGAACATTGCGTGCATTCAAAGTTTCACAAAAATCTATTAAGAAGAAGTACCCGAAATTAAAAATTTACCGTTTATGGGAGTTGCACTACCCATTTTTCTAAACCTAGTGTATACATAAATATATGAAAATTCAAAGTTAAAACACTTATAAAATGGACTGCGTATATTTTGAGAAAACTTCTTTATCATTTTTTTTAAATACCGACTTTATATTTAACTGACGAATTAACTTATTTAATTTAAGAGAAGCTCCTGTTACTAAACCTTTTTATCAAGCATTACTTTAAAATATATTTAATATGAAAATCTAAATTTAAATAAATATTAGAGTCCTAATTGAAAAGTCGAAATCTCTGGAAAAATTTAATTTGTAATTCTTAGAATTGAGCAAACAAATTACATTTTATATAAAAGTAATTAAAATGAAGATACAGCACAAACTAAAACACACAGAAACATCTCATCATTATTTTAATATTAATTTTAAAGTAGATTATTTCTTTAATAGGAGATAAAAGTAGAAGATTAGGAGATGCAATTACAACGTAGAAGACTTTGTTTTAAAGTTTTTTGTTAATACTTTAATCTAAATAAATAAGAATATTTAATATACTTTATTTATTTTATAAAGCGAGTTCTAAAAATGTAAAGTTAATAGAAAAGTACTAAAAATTGTCTCTTATCGATTGAGCTTAGTTGAATACTCTTAATCATGTCAACTTATGGCGCTTTAAAAACAAAATATTTTTTTTAACAGAAATTACATTTAAAAAAGTGTTAAATATATACCAAAAAATTTTTATTTATATATATCTATATATATATAATAGTAACGTGACTGAGATGGGTTCGTTTCCAGTTGTATAGATCCACTAAGAAGGGATTTTCAAAAAATCAAATACATAGGGGGAAAAATAAGTAGATAGGTGTCCCGTACTTTTTTGAAATTTGAGTGTCTGTGGGTTAAAATGGGTAAATATAATATATATTGTTACTTCTTTTGGGCCCTTATAACTACTTAACCAATAAACATAGAGACATAATTTAAACAACGTTCGTCACTTCTCTAAAAGTAAAGAATACGTTTTCGGTACTCTTTGGAAATTCAAACGAATAGGGATAAAAACGGGGAAAACTGGAAAAAGTGTTAATTAGTCAAAAACTGGTCCGATTTGAATAAAATTAACGTGGTAGAAAAAGGGGAAACTTTAAGTAATCAGTTTGGGGAAGCAAAGCAGACCGGGTCCATGCTACTTATCTATATATATAAAAGAAAAACGTTACTGACTAACTGATACATCATTGCCAAGCCCAAGCAGATAGAGCTAGAGACTTGAAATTTGACCGTTGGTGGGATTGGATGGTGGTATGAAGGGATTTTCGGAATTTCAAATATTTAGGTGGTAAAAAGCGAAAAAATCGGTATCCTTATATCTTCTAAACCAAAAAAGATACAAACAAATTTTAAAAAGCATTGTATTGTACTCAAAAATAAGTGAACAGGTGTATGATACTTTTTTAAAATTAAAAACACGGATAAAAATTATTTGTTGGTACTTTTTTGGGACCCCTTGAAGTTCTAAACCAATAAGCATAGAAAGTTTATTTTAACTGCAATCGTCATATCTCCAAAAAATATAAATAATTTTTGGTACTTTTTGGAAATTCGAACTTATAGGGATAAAAATTGTTATTATCTTTGGTACTTTAAAAAAAATATTTTTTTGAATTTTAATAGAATTCATTAAAGTCTTCCCTTAAGTTTCTACTAATACTTAGACAACTATTTGAGAAACAAAATTTTGACACTAAAATGGGAACTAAAAAAAGTACCATAAACGGGGAAAACTGGGAAAATGCGTTTAATAGTATATAACTGGACCAATTCCAGTAAAATATGAAACACGGATTCCCTCCGACATAAAAAATAATATGACATAATGAAATTTGAATACAAATAATAACCCATTAAGGAGAAGAGGAAAAATTCTTTTTTCCCCAATTTGGATAAAACATGAAACAACTTTAATAACATTGATATTGGGATAGAGAAAGGGAAAATTTATATTAGACAGGGGCGAAAAAGTACTTTTTCAACTTTTCGGGTACTTTTGTACATATTTTGATCTTATAAGTCTAAAAAAGTGC
Organism: Paykullia maculata; assembly: GCA_003055125.1. NCBI lineage: Eukaryota > Metazoa > Arthropoda > Insecta > Diptera > Rhinophoridae > Paykullia > Paykullia maculata. The sequence goes on along the minus strand of NDXZ01065572.1, from coordinate 2,442 downwards.
CTTTTGATCCTTATTGATATAGAAAATCATATAAGGGACGATGTGTGTTTAAGAAAAAAATAAAAATAAAACTTTTTAAGAGTTTTACTAACGCAAAAACCATACAAAAAAGTTTTCGAAAACCAACTACATTATTATTCTTTACATTATGTCCTATTTTTCTTTTTCCTTATAGATTTGAAAAACCATTGGTAAATCATTTTATTACGATTGGGATAGCGAAACAGACCAGATTTATTAAAATATTCCTATTTTTTACTAAAAGTTTTTTTTTGATTTTTTATTTGAAGATTGAGTTTTTAAAAAAACATGTTTTTTCTATAGATTTTTTTATTGTGCTTTTAAAAATGTTTGCTTTTATACATGTATATTGGTGCAATCTCTTAGGAAACTTTTATTTTATACAGAAAAAAATTATTAAAAAATTTTGAAAAATAACAATTTTTAAATTACTTTTTATAATTTTTTTTTTAATTTGTATCTCTTGGGTATATGGACGAGTTATTGTCCTTGGCTTTTTATAAAAAAAATTTCTTTTTGCGCATATACTCATAGATACAAATCAACAAAAAATGTTTTATATTTAGACTCTAAGAAGCAATTTCAATTTAAGAACAGCTAAAACATGTCTCTAAGAAAGCAAACATCTCATTATGTCCACAAAATAAATTACGTTGAAAATTTGATTATAGAAACAATCTAAGCACTTTAAAGCACACAAACAAGAAAACCCCCACAACAAGTTTCTGGAAGAAAAAACCAAAATCAACAGCATCGCAGAGATTTACAATAAGAAAGAATGAAAGAGAAAAAAAAATTTAAAAAGTTTAACAAAAAAACATAAAATAAATGAAAATAATGGAAAATTTAAAAAGTAATTTTCTCTTACCCAAAGGATCTATGCGCAAAATAATTTCACCAGCTACAACATCAATTGCAAAGAATAACATTACAGTAAACCAAAATTTAGCTTGGGAAATTTCCATTATTCTTGTGGTCATACACCGCCGACTATTAAGCGGATGCCGATGATTTTGCGTCCGCTCTCTTGTTGCCGGTATTGTTGTACGTGCAAAGGCAACTCTAAATCCTGTAGCCGTAGGTGCTCTGGTCGTTTTTACTACAGTTTTCTTTTTACTTGGTTTTTTTGCTGTGCAAGTTGTTGATGACAATATATGTATGTATGTAGAAGATGTTGACGCCAATGTCGAAAGCGCTAGGAATATTGATTGTGACGGCGTTGATAATGGTCGTGATGTTGTTTTACTAAAATGTTTTGGCATCAAAAACCAAACGATGAACCGCGCAGTAAGCTCCAAATCCAAATTGGTTGGTATGCAAAATTTCGTCGGCACATAATAATCTTTTATGAATATTGGTCGTTTATTGGATTGTGGTCGTCCTGCTGATTTTGACAGAAACGGTGGTAGTGAGGGCGATAACGATTTTTTATATCGTGTACGAGCTAATACAACAGCATCACCATCAATTTCCATCAATAAATACACTTAAATGTTTCGAACAAGAAGCACGCACATGTACATGTACACAGATACAAAAATAATGAAAAATTTATTACGTGACCGACTACCGAATTTCTACCAACCCACCAACTGCATAAATGTATTTATTAAAATTTCATCAGATTCAATTTTTGTTTTTGCCTTTTCTCTTATTATTTTGCTTCGTTGCTTGTTTGTATATATAATCTTTGTTGTTTTTCACTTGATACACCATGCAATTTAATTTGAAGATAAAAATGCAAAATCTTTTTCAGTTCCACACTTAGCACTCGTACATTGTTAATAATTCGCATTAATTTTAATACTTTAACTTTTACATTTTAAAGAAATCTTGCATTTGATTTTTAGGGCGTTTTTACTCTTTTGGCCTTTAAACTTAAAACAATTAATTTATTCAGTTAAGGGTTTTTTATATTCACATTTATGCTCCTTTGCCAGGAAATAAATAAAACTGAGTGCATTCTTTGCATACATACATATGTACACGGATACATATGCACATACTTGTGTATGTCCGCTCTCTTTTGCCATTGTATGTTGTGTGTATTTAAGTAGAAATGCGTATGCATGTGTGCATTTATTTATTTAATAGAATAGTAAATGTATGTTGTTCGTTTAATTTCCGGAAATACCGACTGATGACAGCGAGACAAAACGACAAAAACAACAACTGCTAAATAAGCATTTACATGATAATGTATACATATGTACACTTAAACGTACATACATACATATGTACATATATTATATATATAAATATAAAAAAAAATGTTACATAAAAAAATCTAAAAGTTTTTTAGTCGGTTGAGTCATTTTAACCAGCATTTACGTTCATACCCACTAAAAAGATGTAAAATTTAAGCGATGTTTTAACTATCAATTTGTTAAAATAGGTTTTTCCAAAAAAAAAAAAAAAATT
>NDXZ01065549.1:0-10736 GCA_003055125.1 Paykullia maculata | reverse complement strand
CTTTCCGCGTGTCTGCCAAAGCGACAGTGTCCGGTGATAGTAGCCACCATGTTTCCCAGCCGCTTTCTGTCCAGGTCTTTCAGATTTCCTTCAGACTTAATTAAATGTCTGAATAGAGATACAAGAATCGATACAGAGCCATTTCTGATGTTGGTTTTAAGTTTTGCCTTTTCATGCTTTTTCCTAAGGTTTTTATTCAAAAATCAGACTAATTCTTATTAAACTTATAAAATTATTTAATTCACGACACAGTTTTAAAAATACACAAAACTTTCTATCATATTTTGTAAAGATCATTTCTCAGTTTGTATAAAATTTCAATTTGGCAATCACCTTAACGCTTATTAAACTGTAAACAATAAATATTTGAACCTGGACAACCATATTTTTTTTCCGTAGAATATAATATGATGATGCCTGGTTGTGTAATAAAATATTAGTTTGTGAAAATTAAAAAATATAGGTGTAAAAAAAAAAATTCTCGATATTTCTGTTCTGTATCATTAGAACTATTTTTGGCGGTTGGAGCATTAGTGTTAAAGTCATTTGTTAAATCGCCCACATGAAAGCAATTCCTGTTTAAGTGAGGATTTTTATGTTCTTGTTTGATATTAAGTTAAATTGTGTATTTTTGGGGTTTTCTAAAGAACAATTACTCCCTCACACACACACACAATGATATTGTCTTGCTGGTAACCGTCACCGGATATTGTTAACTATGTGTAAGTATACTTGTGTGTTTGTTAGTATGTGTCAGTTACAATTTGCTATTGTTCATAATACCTATTTGAGTGTGTAGGTTAAATAATAGAGGTTTTAAGTGAATTAAATAGAAACTTGTAGTTTAAAATCAAATTGCTTGCAAACTTTAATTAGTATCAGTTATATAATGGTTCCCTATAGGGACAGTTACTTACACTAGCACACACACACACTTGTACACATATACAAAGGCAAGCATAAATTAATTGCTATAGCCCTGAACGTTTTGTTTTAGGTTTAAACGACACATAAATTTTACTACATAGACAGACATTTATTTATGTATGTAGGTGTATAAGGGTATGCGTGTGAAAAGTAAAATATATACTAACGTTATGTGTAATAAGCAAACAAAAGCAAGTGTTGTGTGTTTAAAATATGTTTATGTTTTTAACAAAATTAATTTTTTAAATTATGTGTTCATAAATATGTATATATATATGTTTATTTTTACATATGTATATGTATACAAAAGCTTGTTTATTGACAACAAACAATCAGTATTTTATAACAACTAGAAACATTGTTGGTTATTGTTTTCTTGAACATTTTTATTCAATATTTCCAATTACTTTGTTAATCACAAGTTAAAAGTTCAATAAAACCACAAATTCTGGTAAGTCGCTTTGAAATGCCTTTAATGGTCGAGTAATATGTTTATTTGACAAATGATTACTATCAATTTAAATAAAACTTATTAAGATTAAATTGACTTTTATGATTAGAAGTTATAATTAATACTGATAATTGCAGGGTTGTGTTCGTTAATTTGCTATAAATTTACTTTAAAAAAATATAAATATAAAAAATATTAATATTATATTTACATAAACAATGATGTGTAACTTGTTCTTATCTGCGGGTAAACTTAACATAGCCTTTTAGAAATTTGGTTAAAAAAAGACTTACAGAAAGAATTGGGTCATTTTGTAATAGTTTTGCTTCCTTCAAACTTCTAAAACATTTTTTATATCTGCTGCTGTAGTTGGATTCCTCAACAATAACGTTATTTATTGGGGAGTTTAGTTGAAGGGCATCAGTTAAGTGATTAATAAACTTAAAAGTCCTATCTTTCATTATTTACTTTGTTTCCCAACCTCGTAAATTTTTCCTACCTGACTTGTATTCTTATCAGCGATTAAATGTTTAAACTACTTTTGAATAGAGGATGTAAATTATGTAATAAGTTTACTTTTCTAAGTCATCTCCTTCAAAAATTAGATATATGTATAACTAAGCCGCTGAAAAATAGGTATATGAAAACTTTGCCAAGTTTGTATATTGAAATCGTTGTTCAGAATAGATAAGCTTACATTTTATACCTGTAATGTTGGTAAGGGTGTGACATTGGCTGTCTTGGCCGTCTTTTCTAAATATTGTCGTTAAAATTGTTTAATTTGACTTTTATCAATAAAAGTTAAATTTTCAATTACGCCATTCGCCATATTTTCACAAAATAAAATATATGTATCAAGTTTTTTTTAAATTTATTTTTTTATAACTTTAAGCCAGACATAAAAGAATACTATTAAAAATTACACTCAGAGCACTTTGCTTTTTTGTGTGACTTTAAAAACTCCATTTTAATCTACTGAAATTTCTAACACATATAATAATTCGAGTTTGTAAATATAGTTTTTTTTAAGATCGTGGTTTTTGTAAAGGATTAAAAAAAATTTGTGTGGAGCATTCTGCGCTAAATTGATCAGTTAAAACTTTTTTTATATTGATTTTGCCATATATAGCGTTCTATTTTCCCACAAGGTGTGCTAGATATCCCCAATTTTTTACCTTGAAGCCAAAATATGTAACTTTGGTAGTGCTGCTTTAGGATAACTTATTTTGATCATCTTACAACTTAACACTGTTTCAAATAAAAACTTGATGCATTTCAACAAAGCTTCTCGCTATTGTACTGAGTATAACGATATATCAAAAACAAAAATGGAATAAGAAAGTATAAAATAACTTTTAAGGGGAATAACCGTTATGAACCAATATTAAATAAATTTAGAGCAAAACCCAAACAACAGTGATATATTCAAAAATCGATATGTTTAAACAAAGTACTCAACAAAATGCCAAAAATTAAGAAAAAAAATCAAACTTTTTTCTCTTGTATGAAATGCTTCATACAATTTTTTTTTTCTTTTTCTGCTACAACATCGACGATAATATTCGACATTGAGTTTTAAATAAATATTGAAGTAACGTTAATTTTTTTGTTATTTTGAATTTTGGCCTTTACATTTATAAATGAAATTTTCAGCTAACAAAAACTTTATACACATTTATATGCATGTATGTATGTATGTAAGTATATGTACGAGTTCCAATATGCATACAAGCAACTATGGAAAAATAAAAGCTTGTTTTTTAAGCTGTATAGGTATAAGTTTATTTAGTTTGTTTCCATAATAGTTTGTGTGTGTGTGCATGTTTGTGAAAGAGTTTACATGAATTCAGCTTTATTGCGTTTAGATTGGTATTAAAATCCATAAAGATATGATTTTTCTCAAAAACTGCAATAGTTCAATAAAAAAGGAAAATTTGTCTGTCAATGAAAGCCATATTTTATGTATATTTTTCGTTTTGTTCAATATTAATAGAAAACGAGTACGAACGTTATATTTGGCTGTGCCAAATCTTATATACCCTTCTCCATATTTGAACCATTTGGGCCTGATGGTCCAAATATTTTCATATATCTTTTTAGTTTATCTACAAGCTGTAAAACAATAATGTTTAGTATAAAAAAAGAGGTAGTCGTCTTTTTTTTTTTGCTTATATCTCTATCTTATATCATTGATGGATATTGCCAGTTTTCAATGCCGATTTTTTCGAAAGTATTTTCAAAAGTTAAATACTATATACAAGTCTGGCTGACCTATAGGAGCTATGAAAACTTGATTTAAACCAACACATGGACAGACGAACAGACGAACATGGCTAAATCGACTTCTCTGTCTCTATAGAATATAAAATTTATATACTTTATTGGGTCACAAATGAATATTGTAGAAATTACAAACGGAATGACAAACCTATATATACCCTTGCCACATGTGTGAAGGACAAAATCCTATTCTTATGTGCATTTTTTAAGCAATCAAATATACAAAAACAAACACACACGCTGTATTAGTTTATGGTAATACATAGTGTACGGCTGGCTGGTTACGGCATCAGTGGCGATGATGATGATGACTGGGCATATATTTGTTTTGCTTTCAATATCTAGATTCTTTATTTGGTTATATTTTTCAATTTTTCAATTTTGAAAAATTTTATCTTTTCTATTTCTTTTATCTTTGTATGCATTAGTGTAATATCCTTAATTTTTTGTTGTTCTAACAGAAGAAATATTGAAAACTGTCGTTAGAATTATGAATTCAAAGAAACTAATAAATTCGAAATTGATTGTATGTCATACATTGCTGGGTTATTTGTAGTAATATTTTCATAGGCATTTTTTACTATTACTACCACTGAATAAGCGTATGATGTGGTTTTTATACTTATTTTTTAAATTAAAGTAAAATGTAGAGGGAATTACTACAGTTGACATTTGTACAACTATTGTGGAATTGTATTTTTGTAAGTCCGTATATCGGTATATTTAATGATAAAACTGTATATTACCAACCAGGATGTCCCACGCTTGCAAGAAATGTCTGCGTCAATCGATTCAATACTAAAAGTAAATGCAGGATAAGTTGGCAAAGCAAAAAAAAAAAAAAAATGCCTTCGCACACGCATGAATATGGAAAAAAACAAATCGTGCTGCATTCCTAACACGGCTAATTGCAAATAAAGTTATGAAACTCTTTAAATTTTTTAAGACTTTAAAATGATTATGTTTACAAAGGAATATACAGTTTAGTATAAACAAGATCCTTTAAAACCCTTTTTGTGTATTTTTTCTATTTGCCCTGAAAGAAAACATGACGGTAATAACCCATAAAAAAAAATGCTTAACATGTATTAAAGCTGATGCGCAAAGTTTTAAAAACGTATTTCCTTTTAAGTTTACAAAATAGCTCTTGTAATATATTATTACAGATTTGTTAAGAATATAGGTTATAGGCGCATAAAAACTTTCTTTTGATAACTACTTGAACGCTTTTTGACATAGGTGTTTAATTTCTTATAACTTTAAAAACAATATTTATTTATTAATGATCTTTATTTTATAAATTTATAGATTAATAAGTTCAATAAATGATGAAAATATGACAGTAATATTTACTGGTGTTTCATTAAATAATGCGTTAATAATAAATACCATAAATAATTATGATATTTGAATACAAGTTTTTAAATACTAATAATAAATTTAAAACGCATATACATAAATAAATATACTTATGCAAATGCAAATAAAACTAAAGTCATTTAAGTAATTATTTATTAATGTTTGTGTTTTTGAATTATTTTATTTTGAAAAAATATATAAAAATGTTACATATTTTAAAACATTTATCAATAAGCAATAATTTAATATGTGTGTGTTAACTTTTTGCCAATAGCTAAATAGTTAATAATTTTTGATTTAAAAAAAGATTCATTAAACAAAAAATTGTACATGGAAAATAAAATTTTAAAATTGTGGTAAAATTTTTGGTTTAAAAAAATTAATTTAATTTTAATTAAATGTACGAATATTTTAAATCAAAGAACACACATTAAAATTCAATTACTTTATATAATTGAATTTTGTACAAAGAACTTTCATAATTGATAATAAAATGGTTATAAAATTAGATATATTTTTACTTCTATTATTATTTTTATAGTTTCAAAAATTCAATTTTAACCACATCTATTCAAACCACACAATGATGACTTTGATGATACGGCTAAATATGTATGTGTATATATACGTGTTACAAAAGTGTTAACTTAAACACTCTCAGGCATTCAGACATGATAAACTATATTAAACTGATGTGTGTATAAATGTATTCATGGTTGTGTTGAAGTAATATGAAACCTTTTATTTTTTATTTTCATCTGTAAGTTTTAACACTTTCACCTTTTGTTCGTATGTAAGGGTAGTAAAAATAAGCAGAAGATGCCAAACCTCCGCTTTGTAGTCATTTATTTCTACACTAAGAAGGGTAAGAATCTGAAAGCATGCAAGTAATTTTGCACGTAAGAAAAGAGATATTTACTACTAAAACTTAAATTTTAAATTTATATAATGATGACATTATAATAGAATAGAACGAAGGTAATCTCCATATATAAAAAAAATTTATATACAGTGGGGCTTTTCCTAAAGTCTTTAATAAAAATATGTTATAATTTTAATGCTTTATTACCATTATACCGAATCAGAGCAAGATAATTTTTATTTTGTAAACAAAATTTAATATATATAATCGGAAAAATATTTTTAAACGTAATGAAATAATATGGTTAAATATAAAAATAAATCATAAGTTTTTAGAACACCTTAATTGCACTAATGAATATCTTTAATTTAATTTAATTAACAATTTTCTAAGTTTTGTGACATGCAAATAAGACTTTATGTTAAATATGGTTTTTCCAAGCATTGAGGTAACCGATACAAACATATTTTATTGCACATAATAATAATTTTTAACCTTAAAATTTTTTATTGTAAATTTTCCATTATTAATACACATTTAGATTAGTTATAACCTGAAAGGCATTATGAGGTGTGGCATAAACAAAAAAAAAAAAACGTTTTATGTCGTACATTGAAAATTATACAAAGGAAACAAATTGGTTATCCTATACAAAGGAAACAAATTGGTTATATTTTTTTGAGAGACGAGGATAATTGAGTTTTAAGAAAATTCAAATAAATTAGTTTACATCGCTTTATGTCATTGAAAACTAAAAACTATTTTAAATATTACAAGATTCAAAATATTATCCATAAGAAACTATGATTTTTTCGCATCGTTCTGGTATGTGGCTTTTAACCGCTACTACCTTTTAACTATTGAGGCCAGAAAGAAATAATCAAATAAGTTTTTTGATATCTTGTTCTGAAGTAAAGAGTATTCCAAATATGGAATTTTGTATCAAACGAAAAAAAAAAAATAGTCATAACGGCTATACGGCGTTTAAGGCAAAACTTTGCCTCCACTATTTTTTAAATAAAGTTGGTCGCGCAACATATCGCAGAGACCGTTATTATAGACATTTATGAAAACGTGTCTGGTCACATATTATAGCTGTTGTTTATTTTCAGTTCTGGTCTCCATTAATCGTCTGCTAATTGTTTTCCAATGATTTGCTAATTTTTTTTCAAATGATTATGCAAAAACTTTTTGGGCTTGACATAAATGATCGTCTGTCTTGAATTTTTCATCTTAAAACTTTTTTTGCTAAACGGAATGCATTTTATCCCGCACATTCTTTGTCATAGAAAGCTTTAAATTATTTGGGCGTCAAAAAACTGTATTGTCTAAATTTCAAAAGGATGAGATATAAAAAATAAAAAAGTTTAGTGACAACACTTTTATGTGTAACATATTTTTAAAAATGGATTATCTACAAAATGTACAGCTAACGCAATCTAATATAAAAACGATGGCACGTTCTCGGTATTGGTTGTTCCTAGATTTTAAAGTATATATTTTTAAATATACAACTGCAGTTTTTGAGCTCACTGTGTATTTACAAAATGTTAGGAACAACTTCTTTATGTCTGCATTATAACAAGTGAGAGTACAAAGCAAGAATATGCCATCACACGTTCATGTGAGATCTTAACTTTTAATAACAAAAAGTAAAAATTGCAAAAGAAAATGAAAAAAATCAAAAGCAAAACATATTGCAAAACTTTCTTTCTTAACAAATATGAAGAATAAAAAACAAATAACAACGAGTTTTGCTCTTCTATAGACAACCTTAATGGAATTTTTATGTAATTTTATACAAATCTAAAATGGTGTTGAATTTTCAAGTATTAAAAAAAATGAAGTAAAACTATACAAGAAAAGAAAGTGAGCATCAGCATTGCCAACAGAATTCAACTAAGAAAACTAAATAATTTATTGAAAAACAAGACTAAAGCATTTGTAAACATTAGAAATAGTTTTAAGAAGTACTAGAAATATTCTTAAAGCTAACAACAATGAAAACAAACAAAAACTAAATTTTTCAAATGTTTTTAAGCTAATTAAATAATGAATAAAATAAAATTCTCTGCTAAAATGGTTAAATTAAAAATGATTTCGAATAGAAAAAATAAATCAATAACATAAAAACATAAGGAATAAAGTATAATAAATAGAACAAATTATTTATAAATTAAGACAAAAGAATGAAACATATTATAGTACGAGCATTATAAGATAAATTAATTAAATGCAACATGTGCGTTATAAGTATTTTCTTATAGTAAATGGAGGGTATTTTGCCCTTTTGACTTAGTAGATAAATTCGATCACTTACCGCTTTTCACTCCCATTTGTTTTTCAACAATATATATACAAAAGTATAAAATAGCGTTGCCAGAAAAAGCAAGTGAAGAAATCTAAGTTGACTTTTAAAGACCTAAAAAAATAGAAAGTATATGTTCCAACAAAAAATTCTCTTGTAGGAATTGGACAAAAACTGGTTGTAATTTCTACAATATCTTTGGTCGTATAAAATCTTATAATAAATTGTTTGTTATTTATTTGTTAGAATGCCGTAAATTTAAGAAAATATTTAAATTGATAGATACATAGACAAAGCTAAAGCTAAAGCAGTTTAGATTCATAGAAAGTTCTAGAAATGTATTACCTAATTACCTAATATAACTGGAATGACAAGCTAGCAATGCTTTTATATACTTTAATATGTCGAACACGACATAATTTCTAAAATACTTTAGTTTAAATTCAGTGAAAATTTATTTGTATAGAATCCATTTCAAAACAAATTAGTAAAAAATGCTTAAAATTGATTTTCAAGATACTCATTCATTTATACTAAAATTCATTTAACCCTTCGTCATACACATGCTTCGATTGTCACATTCGTAACACATGGGTCTAGCCAGACCCACTTTATATTTTTATGTATTTATGTGGAAAACATTAAATTTTTTTTAATCTACATATTTATATTTTAACAGCTATATTTGATTTTATGAAAACTTAAATAATTATATATATTGAAAAACTAAGTAGAACTGTAACTATGTTTTTGTTTGCGTTTTTAATAATTTTGTTTTATACATTAAAAACTAGCAATATTTTTGGAGGGTACCTGAAATTTTAAGTTGACATTAAGTATAAACTTCAAAAATATATGACCATACCCATGTGTATGATGGAAAAAAATCATATTTTATTCTATATATAAATAAGAAAAGCATATGGCAGTGGTGAAGTGCAAATAATCTTCAAAGTGCTAAATATTCTGTTCTTTCGCAAAAACAAGGTTTTTGGAAAAATATAACATTATTAATAAATATATATAAGAAAATAAGCCTTCGCTGGAAAGAATATTTAAGTTTAAATTTTGTCTGATAGTTATGAAATGATAACTATTCTACGAACAGAACAGTTGAACATCCTTAGTAATAAATTTATTAATGAATTTTATTCTGGCTTAAAGTTCTTATATTTTTGAAAGTGTGATATGTTGAGAATGTTAGAAAAAGAGTGCTGACGATGAAATCGTAGCTGATTTCGAAAATGCATTCCACTCGGCTAATTTCATATGATAAAACTAAACATTCTCAACATATCACACTTTCAAAAATATAAGAACTTTAAGCCAGAATAAAATTCATTAATAAATTTATAATAAATAAGTTCAATAAAAAATATGACAATTACAAAAAACACACATGGCACGGTGTATGATAATTTAATAGCTTACATCTAATAGATAAAAAGCAATAAATGGTATGGAAAGTTAAATGTTTAGTTAAATAAAATTCCTTTCGTTTAACGATGAATGTAAAAAGATTAGTTTGTAATTGTCTTCTTCATTGGATTACAAAAGATATGACAGCTAATCAACTTTAAGTTAATCCAAACTTGCATTATCAATATGTTTTGTTAGAGTATAAAAAAAAGATTTGAAATATGTTATTAGGGGCGTACAACTTTAATAATTTAATTATTTAAAATGTCTACTCTTTAGTATCTATATGGGAATACTTGAACAAATTTTATAATTGCAGTAAAAAACTAATAACAAAAATAAGTCAACCAACATAAGAATTCCTTACCTTTAAGGCTTTATAACCAAAGAAACTTGCCTGTTGTAATATTTTCAATAATTCTGCCAATCTGCCATAATTCTAGTAGAGTAGGGCAGCAATTCAAATTAGTCAAATAATATATTGGTCAGAATTTATGAATAAGTTCCTATTCAAATAAATTTTATAAAACTAGAAAACTCTGACAAATTTTAACTTAAAATATTTACGTTAATATAAGTAAATTAAAAAAAAAGCTTGAGTTGCCCCAAGTTTACATTAAACCTTTACATAAAAACGTTCTCTAAAAAAATAAAATAACGTCACCCCCAAAAAATTTGAGAGTTTTTTTATTGACTATCATACACATAGTTTTTGTAATAAGTTTAAAAGCTGGCTGTTGGAAGAAACTGAATTTTATATATTTTCAGTTTTTTTCTAGTTATTGTGTTTCCCTAATAAGGCTTCATTGTACGATAAAATTTGTTTTTTTTTGTTGTCTTTATAATAGTACTCGTAGTAACATGTGTATATAATTTATTAAGCAGCAGAAATAATTTAATTAAAAATACTCATACGTGCTGGGGTCCTAAACAAATAGTCCAGCATAGACTCATTTTCACACACTTTTTAATACATATGTAAAATACGCTTCAATATCACAGCTGTAAGTTATTTATTTTATGTTAAGGTTGTTACAATCAAATTAAAACTTAAACTTAAAAATAGCTATAATTTTCATTTATGCTTTTCTATATTTTTATACCCTTCACACACACATGTGTTAAGGGTA
>NDXZ01065519.1:0-14669 GCA_003055125.1 Paykullia maculata | reverse complement strand
AAACAAAGTTTTAAAAACAGCTAGAAAAAAGTTTCATAAATTAAATCTGTTTTAAAAATCTAGCTAAATTTAAATTAAAATTTGGTTAATTTTATGGAATTTTGGTAATTTTTAAATGTTAGCAAAAAATTATTGTTAATGGCAACGCTGGCAAAAAATGTATACAAAAGTTTCCATAATTTTTTTCATATTGCCTTTAAAAGACTGATAGAAACTTTGATGGATATATCCATCAGCAATGACGGTCATATGACCGGTCAAATGAACGTCACTGTTCTTGTAGGGTATACATACAAAGTGGGGTTGAAAAAAGTCACATGACAACCCTAATTCATCAAATTTTACGTTAAATGTTAACGGTCGGACAATACAAACCTTTATGATAGGTGACTTTAAGATTAAATTTTATATGTATAAAAACCAAAAATTCTTTATCTTGCCAATAACATCCTGACTTTTACTATTGGTAAGTTGTGAAAACCGCCTTAAGTATTTTTATTACAATAGACTTGCCAAACAAATATTTTTTTCTGGATAAGCTAAACAATTAAAAAAACGAAATATTATTTTTAACACTAAAATTTCGTTGAATCACTGAAACTTCTTTATGTTACCAAACAAACAGTTTATTGTGGAATTTTAGCAAATATTTTAATTTACAAGGGCGTTGTTTTTAACATTTTTCATTCGCAAATATTAAATTGTTTTTATTATTTTCGCTTTGAAAATTATGATTTATCTTGCTGGGATTTTCTAATCACGTAATTCAATTGTGTGATTAGCAATTCTATAGTATTTCTTGTTTAAAATAAGTTACTTAGCAAACAGGTATCTTTTATATTGCAATTTTAAGCGATATTTTGAAGGTAAATCTTTTTTTCAGTTAACACGTAGATATGGTATGTACGAACAAGCATTTGACCATGAAAACAAAATAAAATCAATTACTATTAATTACATATCCATATAGCGATTAAAGATTTCTTATTGAAAACAAGCACAATGGAATTTTTTTTATCTTATAGATTACATCCTTTTTTTACCCCCAAAAAAAAACCTGAAATACTTACAATAAAATATTAAAAATAAAAGAAAACTGTAAAGAATAATATGATACAAACAACAGTTGTTTTTAAAATAAAAGAAACAGTGAAATTTAAGCAATTTCGAGTTTTAAACTGGTTGTACATACATACATATGTATCTAAAAGATATGCAGTATGTACCTTAAAAGCAGATAAAAACCATAAACTCTGTTCGTACTTGTACCTTTAACTCACATGGACGTGTGTCAGGTACATATGTATATGTTTAACTGCATATCTTAAAGTATCTGTAAATGTATCTATACCTGTTACCATCGCCATTATTTATGCCAGGTTTTTTTGCATGACATAATAAACAAAAAAAAATATATTTTAATAAATATGGTTACACATCCATACATACATATGTGTATGTGTAGGTATGCAGTGTTGCTTATTTGACAGAATTTGCGCGTTTTATATTTTAAGTTAAGGAATTTTCATTGTTTGACAACAACTTAAGACACATTTGCAAAAAGGAAAGATATGCAGTGTAAAAAATCTGGTTAATAATACACTAAAGAAAAGAAGGAAATGTTTAAATTTCAGTTAAAAATAATTACTAATTTTTAACCAAAAACCACAAAAGATATCCTTTGTTGATTTTTTTTCCAATCCGTAAGTCGTTTTCTTTATCCGGTGATATTTCATGGATGCTATTAATAAAAGGGTATAATTTATGGCTGCTGCCCAAAAACAGGATGCCACATTTATTAATATATACATACATATGTATGTATGAATATCGGCATAAGCTATTATTTTAAATTTTCATAACTAAAAGCTAGATTAATTTAAAAACCAAATGATTATGTTATTTGTTATTTCAAAGACCCAGATGACACGTTGCAACAACTTTTACGTTTATTACATTATAATTTATTTTACTTTTAAACCACTTCTTAGTAATGCATATGGTATGTTATTTATCTACTGACATCATGTGGTAAATTGAACACAACTTTTATTTATACGAATTCCAGTAAAAAAAGCGTCAAAATATTTTGGTCTTTCGCTTAAGCAAAACAATTTATTTAAATATTAAATAAAGTACTGAAGGGAAGTGATCTCTGTTGAATACGTGTTTAAATTAAAACTTGCACTTTTTTTGAGAATATGCCAAAATGAATAACGGGTTTTATTAATATGTTCATTATGCACAAGTTCCACCATGTAAATGTAGGTATAAGTAAGAGTGTTTAAGAAGTAGGTTAAATGAATAACAAAAATTTTGGTTGTGCATTAGACTGGTTATACGGTGACTTTTGAATCAGACACAATTTCTTTATTCCTTTTCGAAGTTGCTTCGTAAATTTTTCGCATTCAAAAAATGCATTTTTTGTTATAACAAAGAAAGGAGACATTTTGTTGGTTAACGGTATTATCAATTTCATAAAGTTTTGCAAGAAAAGTTTTTTTTTAACAAAACACTTGGTGAATTCATAAGATAAGTTATAATGTCATAGTGTTCTAAAATTTTACAATAATTTAAAAATAATACTATGTAATATGTTTTTGTTTAATTTACAACTTTCCGTTGTATCGTTTTTTAAATACAGTTAGCTCGCGGTGATGTGAACTAATAAAAACCAAGGTAGTTCACATTATCGAATTTGTTTACATTTTCGATTGAAAAATTTGTATCGCCATACTATGTTTTTTTTTTGCTTTAAAAATTCTAGAAA
This sequence comes from Paykullia maculata, assembly GCA_003055125.1. Lineage (NCBI taxonomy): Eukaryota > Metazoa > Arthropoda > Insecta > Diptera > Rhinophoridae > Paykullia > Paykullia maculata. The sequence continues at coordinate 11,899 of NDXZ01065519.1, read as the reverse complement.
GTATTGAAACCCTTGGTATTAATTACATGACATTTATTAATTGCAAACTTAACGATTTTTTATACCCTTCACCAGAGGTGGCAAGGGTATATATAAGTTTGTCATTCGTTTGTAATTTCTACAATATTCATTTGCGACCCCATAAAGTATATATATTTGGGATCCTTATAGATAGGGAAGTCGATTAAGCCATGTCCGTCTGTCCGTGTGTATGTTGAAATCAAGTTTTCGTAGCTCCCACAGGTCAGCCAGGGTTGTATGTGGTATCGAACTTTTGGAAATGCTTTCGGAAAAAAAATGTTTGTGTATTTTGAAAAAAATTTATCAATTTACAAACATAGAGAACGTAGTGAAGGCTATATAAGATTCGGTATAGCCGAATATAATGCTCTTACTAGTTTATTTTAAATTCACTTTTTATATTAAATATTTACTACTTAGAGCGTTAATATAAAAAAATAGGTGTTCACATTACTGGATAGTTCACTATATTGGAAGTTCACATTACCGCGAGTTCACTGTATTGAATTACACAGAAAAAACTAAAAATTGTTTTAATCTTCAAAATGATTCAACCACGGAATAATATGTTCAAATTTGCACCTGTCACCAAAATGATTATATGAATTACTTAAAATATTCAAAAATATAAAAACAATGATTTTTTTCAATTAACAAAATTTTAGATTTTAATTAAAAAATTAATTTAAAAAATACATTTTTTTATTGAAAAAATATAAATATCATTAAAAAAAAACATTTGCGCCACCTGTCGTTGGGGTGGGTGGTGTGTACAGATCCTTGCTCAGTGAAATGGTGTGTGTGGCCTTTTTTAAAATTTTTTTAAATTTTTTCTTCCTCTGCCGAGGTATTTCGGCTTAAAAGTTCGACGCTCTAACAACTACAACATGCAGCGGACAAAAATATAAAAAGCAAAATCAGTTTTTAATATTTTAAAACTTGAATGGTAAAAAACCAATGAATGATTGAATGAATTAATTATTTTATTGAAAAAATTTTTTTTTTCAATAAAGCACCTAATTGAAAAAATATGTAAAAAAATTAAATTGTTGATTAAATAATTAATTGAATTAATGAAAACCGTAATTAAATTTGATTATGAATTCTAATAACACCTTAATAAAAAATAAGTGCCGATATTTTTTTCTGTGTATTTTCTTTAAACAAGTAATTTTCTATTGTATCAGTCATATCTATGCATTGTTTAACGTAAAAATACCTAACTATTATTATCCTTCGAAGGCCTAAAGCAACACGACCCTTAAGATCTTTTGTATAGCGTCTTGTTTCACCCAGACATGTGTAGGCTCCAAGTGAACCCAGTTGTCCTATTAGGTAAGAGACCGTATATCTCTTTGGGATCATAAACAGACCACCAAGGAAATTGATTCTGCGCGCCTTTAGGGCCGGGCAATCGCATGTTCAGTACATGTTCCGAAGTCTTATCACTCGTCTTACAGAATCTGCGCTGTTTGGTCTCAGCGTTCCCTATAGTAAATTGATGGCATCTAAGGCTACAATGTCCCGTAAACCACCCCAATAGTAACCTGAGGTCGCTCTTATCGAGCGATAGTAACTTTTGGGATTTGTTTCGGGACAGGTCGACAAAACGCTTCTATTGTCTAAGGCCTGTAGTAGTTTCCCAATGATGAGAAAATTCTGCTTCAAGCAATGAACCAATACAGAGAGTATATATGTATATATTAGGTAGCTGTTCGAGATACCAAAAATTGTTGTGGTACAATGAGGATACGCTGGGCCCCTCTGTTAGCTAGACAGTCAGTCTGTTAAAAAGAAAAAACCTCTCTCGAGTTCTCGAAGGTACAAAACGTTAACAGAAAAATATAAATTTGGATAAAGCCAAGTTAAAAAAAAATCAAATATGTACCTAACTAACTATACAATATTACATCCGATATGACTTTACCGGAGGGTTGTAAATTAAACATATGCTTATTGTACTGTCGTAGTCAATTAGCAAAGACCTGCGATGAATGGCTAAAAATCGGCTTAGCCGTAAATATATCCTTTAGAATGGTCCTGTTCCCAAATATTAGGCAAAACTATTTAAATGAAAAAAAAAATCACACAAAGTAACAATATGTTGCTTACAACAACTATATTTTTTCATGTACATATTTCTTTTCCAGCATCAAAAGTTATGACACCTTGTGAATCCATCAATTGTTTTTTTTTTGTTTGTTTGTTGTGCAAATAACTGAAAAACTATGCAGAAATATTCATCTCCTTATTTCTTTGTCTTTGTTAATTTAACGCTTTTTTATTTTTATATTAATCATAAATAAAATAAACCAAAAAAAATTACACACATAATAAACGAAATCACTCACACCTTAAGAAGAGTGTTTAAAAGAAATGAAATGTTTAAAACAAAAACAAAAATAATAATAATAAAACAACGTGAACCATTAAAAAAAAAAAGAAAGGTCATTGGAAATTGCATAATATTTCTTTACAGTAGTAAATGTGTTCATATGAATAAGTTTAGTTATATGTATATGTCTGTGTGTGTGTGTTTGTTTGTGAAATAACAACCAACTAACAGACTCCATAAAAGTCTCAAACAGAAACAACATAGACTCTAGCAAATTTAGTTAAAAGTTACGTGTGCCGCCGAACAGTGGGACAGAAGAAAGTTGCAGATCACGTTCTTTCCAATTATATAAATCGAATTTAACGTCAGTCAAGATCTAAATTTTTATGTAAAATTTTTATTAATTTAATCGGACGTCTTAAAGTTATTCAAATTAACGTTAAAAGATGGCATTACATTGAGTGATAAATAGATACAAGTTAAAATCATTTGTTATTAAAAAAGAAAAATAATAATTTTTACTTTTAATTTGCCATGCAGATATTTTCTTACAAGTTGTATTAACGTTACATACAGGTTACTTACACGGTTGTTTAATATTTTCTTTACACACTGACATATCCTACATATAGCAAGTAATAGCACTATATTCGGCTGTGCCAAATCTTATATAGCTTTTACCACGGTTAGGATAATCTGAAAACGTGGTACATACCTAATGGGTATATAAAAGGAAGTGTATGTATGTATGCAATTACATGTCTGAAAGTCTTAGAAAACTTTTTTTTATGATAAAAACTTTGTCAATATATGATTTTCGCCTATAAGGTGATTGCTTATATCTCAGCCGGTTATTGATGGATGTTGCCAGTTTTCAACAGTGAACATTTAAAAAATTTGATACCACATACAAATCTGAGTGACCTATGGGAGCTACGAAAACTTGATTTCAACCAACACACAGACAGATTGATAGTCGTACAGAGGGATAGACGGAAAGATAGACGGACATGGCTAAATCGACTTCCCTATCTATAAGGATCCAACCCAGCTAGCCAAGAGCTATTTAATAAGACTTCTAAAGGATTCTCCTGATGATTATTTGAAGAGCGACAATAACAAAACAATGTTATGTTTTTTATTTAGTTTTGGAACATATTTTGAAACGACCGCCTTTTAATCTTGCAATGTTTAATAGACGATTTTTTCAATAATGTTTCTATTTCAATTTAATTAACTGTCATAAATTTAATTTTTTTTCATTTGTTTGTTGAAGTTCTCATTTAAGTTTAAATAAGTTGTTTTAAATGTTTTTTTTGTAAGAATCAAACAAATTTTAAAGGTAAATCTAATGCAAAATTAGTACTTTTGCATCGATTAACAACAAAGAACCATTATAAAAGTTTCTTTGTATCAAAATAAAAAAGAGCGACTTTTTGAATCTCAATTTATATGTCGGACAAAGAATTGACTCTCTTAAGACTCATGTAAAAATAACCTAGACGCGCCTTATACGATTCCTGCTGATGAATCGTCTACATGTAACAGTTTCTCCCGTGCGAAGTATCTTCCACGATTAAAATGTGCGCTCGTCGACGATTAAAAACATTCTGCATGCGAATTGTAAAAGACTCTTCTGTGATTGAAAAGGTTGCTGGGAATATATATACATATTGCACACCCAGTTCAAAAGTGATACAACTCAAAATTTTTAATTGTTCAAAAACCGAAATAAACTGTTTTTGACGTAAATAAAAATAGTTAAAAACAAAAAAGGTTGGACAATTGAATTCGAATTAAAACTATTTAGCGCTTAGCGTAGGGATCTATTACGGATATGAAGGATATAAAAATAACATGCAAATAATATGAATTTCTTTACCGAATTTTGTAATTATACCCACTGTAAACCATAATAAAGAAACAAGCTAACATACACACATAGATTTACACTAACTTACACTAAAATAAAGATTTGTATTTTAATATAAGATTTATAATCTGTGTAAATGAGTGTTATGCTGTTTAAACTTTACTCTTGTTGTAAATTTAAATATCTTTGTATGAATTTAATCGGATTATTATTCGAATAATCGATTTAAACAGCATTACATCGAATAAATAAAATTTTTTTTTAAATATATTAATTGTTTGTTTAATTGGTAGTATTAACAACTTTTTTTTAATTTTATTATAAATTAATTTATAAAATTTATTACAAAACTTTAAAGCATAAGACGTGTTTGACAAGTCGACATTTTTGTATTGAAAAATAATTGTTTTAAATTAAGTATAAAGTAACAAAAAAGTAAAACTGTAAAACTAAAAAGTTCATAAAATACATATTAAAATGTTTTCCTTAAAAATAAGATAAAAATTAAGCAGATCCAATGACAAAAGTTGTAGTTTAACTAACTACAGCAATTGATGGAACAAATTTTTTTTATATATTTATTTCAACTAAAAATCAAGCAAAAAATCGACTACAATCTTAAAATCGTAGCTTTTATTTTTTAAAGATAATTTAAAAAAAAAATAAACAAAAATAAATTAAGTAATTTTTTAACTTAATTTCAAAAACTTTGTTTATTTGACGAACTATTCTTTCGTTTTTGGTTAATAAAAACTAATATTTTGTTTCGTACTAAATTTTCATTTAATTACTAAAATAATAGTTTTTATTCGCTATTGATTCAAACAAACAAAATTTTTATTCGAACAACTTGAAAAAAAGTAAAATCGACAACCCTTGTTTAAATGTATTTTATTAATTTTTTTTCCTGTATTTTGGTGATATTTTTAACATTTTTGCCTTTTACATTGTTTTTGTTTTTTGATTAAATTTTAAAAAAAAATATGTGCCAATTTTATTTATATATTTATATATTTATTTATTTTTTGTTTTTTTTTTTGCAAAATTAATTAAAATAATAAAAAATTTTAATAACAAGCCTGGTTTTGAATTTAACAAGTCATGCCCTCTTAAAACATTTTTAACTATTAATTTTTTTTATTATTATTTGTTTTCTTGCTATTTTTGTTTAGTTGATCATTTGGGGTTTTCTTTAGTAGTATGGGAACTTTAACTTCCCTTGGAAGTTTGCAAAATCCACAGGAAAGTGTTAATTATAATTGTAATATATAAATCTTTGTGACATTCAAATATCTCACGAATATAAAAAAGATGTTTAGATTTAATTTGCTAAAATCAAGGTCGATAAAAAGACTTTACATGAATGCTTTTTTTTGGACCTTGAGCTTAGCTCACACACAGCAAATATTTAATGAAAAACGTCAAATATTTCTTTGACTAATTTGAACATTGTTGGGAGTCTAATAAAAAAAACGTAATTTTGTATTAAAAATAAATATTTAATACCAAATCAAATATGTAATTAATGTGAACACAAGGAAGAATATGTTTGACTTCTTTTTTGGCAAATATAGATAAGATAGTGCCAAATACCAGCTGAATGTAGATTTAATAAAGTGGCAGCGTCGTATCAACAAATACAAAAAGACAAAAACAACATGAATTTTGCTGCTGCAAAAATCCTTTGACAAAGTCAAAAATATTGTGTCAGCTGTTTTTGGTAAACTAAACAAAAACAACAACTGTAAGGTAAATACATGGCGAGTTTTATTTAATCCAACCAGCTTAATGCAACAAGTTACAAACCCAAAGACATACAATTAAATTTAAAAAAAAATTAAAATCATTAGAGTTCATTTCGTCTCTAATCTGAACCCACGTCAAATATATTTGCCGCTCGTTATGTTTTACACTATTTGAGATGTAAAATCTTAATCAACTTTATTTTTAGTCGCCTAAATTTTTGAGTAAATATGGATGTCAAATATTTTGCTATGGCTGAACTTACCTTTAAAGGTTTTGATGATTGCTTAAAAATATATTGAGTTTAAAAACTTAACTTGGGCTATTTGTCTGGTAAATAGCTAACAAAATGCAAAAATACAATTTTTATAAAAGTCCGATACCAAAATATGGGCGATAAATATTTTAGGTGGTCATAAAACAAGTAAGAGTGCTGTGCCAAATCTTATACACCCTTCACCATGTGTAACCCATTTAGGCCAAATGGTCCAATTTTTTTTCAAATATATTCTAAGTTTAGCTGCAAAACAATAATTTTTTTGTGTAAAAAAAAGAGGCAGTGGTCAAAAAAAATTTTTTTTCCCCTTTAAAAATTTCCCAAAAGGCATACACACAAAAAAAAATTTTTGTGTAAAAACAAAAAAAATTTTGCCTATATCTCGAATTTTTTTTTTTTTTAATTTATCAAAAGGCATGTCTTACACACAAATATAATCAGTTTTGTGTAAAAAAAAATTTTCGTGATAAAATATTTTTGTTTATATCTCGTTAATTGTCGGATTTTGGTGATTTCCAATAGCAAGTATCTCGGGAAAATTTCTGATCGTTTGATACCAATAAGAAAAGTTAATTTCAACAGACGGACAGACGGACAAGGCTAAATCGACTTCCCTAACTGTAAGGATTCAAAACATATATACTTTATGGGGTCGCAAATGAATATTGTAGAAATTACAAACGAAATGACAAACTTATATATTACCCTTGTCACCTCTGGTGAAGGGTATACAAATTCGAATATTTGAAGGTCAGTAGCAACATTGGGCTCCTTAGCGTTTTTAATTTGACGAACCCTTAACTAAGGGTTGCTCAATAAGATAATCTAAGTTTAGTCTAAGTTTTGGTATGGCTGGATAATCAAATCACATAGAAGGTTAAGGTCTTTAAGTTACCGAATTTATCATTTTTTCTTTAACTACTTAACTGGTACCAGGTGTAAGATCATTCAAGAAATTCTGATCGTTAGAAAATATCAACAATCGTAAAGACAAACGTTTCGATTTCAGCAAGATCTATGTAAATAAAAATGTAATTAAATTTTGTTTAATTACAAAAATTTATTTGTGCATAAACATAAAGAAGTTATGTAAGTCGTTAATTTTAATTACTATAACTTTATATTGTAATACCTGGTAATAAGACATTACATGTAATTGAAAATGAATTGAAATCCCCCAAATTTGTTCCACATTATTTTTAGGGTACACTATTAACGTATGTATGAATGTACGTATTCATGTTTTTATTTACATGTTGTAATATTTTTAAGTTGCACTTAACATTTGCAACTTTTTAGATGTTTTATTAGTAACAAAATATATACATATATACATACATACATATGTATATAAAAATGAGAAAATTTTTAATTTTTTTACACAAGCGACTAAGAAAATTTTTATTTACTTAAAAGAAAATTAAAGGAAACTATTGATACGATCGCAGAAGTTTCAATAAAAATACATATTTTTCCAATATAATCTTAAATTTAAAAAAAATAACTGTTTTTGTTAAATAAAATCAATTAACATCTGCATATAAAAACTCATCAATCTTCTTTCAATTTAGTTAATCGCACGCTAATTCGTAACGAAACATAACGATGTGGAAACTACGTTGATATTTAAATATTTATTTTGTACTTTTGTTGACATAAATTTGAATTTATTAAATTAAAGATCGTCAGGCTGGTTGATGGACAGATTCTCATTTAAAGTGAGTAGTTATTTGTGCAGCTGTAGGTCTCTGTTCAAAAGTCTAAGCAATAACTTTACATTTGCATACCTGTATAAGGGGATTGGTAGACGGACAGTTGGTCGGATGAACAGATGAACTGACAAACAAATTAACAAATTGTTGGTTGGCAAAGCATCTACATACATATACATACATATGTACATATATACTATGGGTAAACAGTTGTAAACGATTTATTTTGACACTTTCACTTTTTTTCGTTCATGGTATCTTTGAAGGTGTGTTTGTATGTTTGTATGTGTATCTTAATTAACGTGTAAATTTAAGAGTTGTATTTAAAATGCATCATCTATGTATGCAACTTCCAGTGATGCCGTTTGGTTGCATTTAACTCTCTACGTAACAAGTATAATTTTATTGTTTTCGACTTTTCTTTCGTTATTTTTATACCCTTCACCTAAGGTGATAAGGGTATATATAAGTTTGTCATTCCGTTTGTAATTTCTACAATATTCATTTGCGACCCCATTAAGTCGATTTAGCCATGTCCGTCTGTCTGTCTGTCTGTCCGTCTGTTGAAATCAAGTTTTCTCAGCACCCCGATGTCGTACGGACGCGTTAGTAGTATCAAACAATCAGAAATTCTACTGAGATGTTCGCTATCGAAATCCAGTAAAATCGTTTAATAACTGACTGAGATATAAACCAAAAAAAAGACGACTACCTATTTTTTTGGGGATTTTGGGAAATTTCAAAAGAAAAAAATTTCCGAGATATAAGCAAAAAAAAATTAACGAGATATAAGAAAAATACTTTTTTTTTACACAAAAATTATTATACATGTTAGTGTGTAAGAGAATTTTTGAGATTGAATTTCTTAATTTAAATAAACTTATCGAAAAGGCGAGATTCTTTATATGGGAGGTGCCACGCCCCATTATCCGATCCTATCCACTTTTTGCTGAAATAAAACAATTAATATCAATGTACTTGTTATGAAAAGCTTTAACCTATATGTACCTATTTTTTGTGGTCCTCTGGTAACACTGCAATGTCACTATACCTTTGCTTAAGCTTCAGTTTTTCTTACATATGCATCTCATTTATTACCACAATGACTTTAGCCCATAATTATCATTAGGTTTAAAAAAGCAAATAAAAAGGTTTTTTATTAGTTTATTACAGTGTGAATTTACAACATACGAACATACAAACATACATACATACATTTATACTTATCTGGTTAATAATTTAAGAATTTTAATTCCTAAGTTCTGGATATTTTGTTAAGGAAACCTAAACAACATAGTTTGTTATAAAAATTAAAAACATAAGTTTTATCTTGATTGCGCCCTTTTTTTTATTAAATTGTGTTAATTATTTTATGTTTAACGGTTGTCAAATGTTAATTTGTTTTGATACACGAAATTGTATTTACAAATTATGTTGTTCAAATGTCATCAACAAATTTAATTAATAACAATAAATGATTGTTAAAATAACACTCTTGTTTGAATATTTTTGTATTAATTTTATTATTTAAACATACTTGTATAAAGTTGTATACAACTGGCTGGCTGTCTGTTTGAGTTACATATCGAAAAACGTGTAATTTTTATTTACATTTGTATGTCATTGTCAACCGTAACTGTTAATAAAAAACATTATGTTATAGTATCGCATTACATATTTTAAAAAATTAATATTTTGATAACTTTTTTATGAATTTTAGGATTTTTTTTTTTAAATGTTTTATTGATTTTTTTTAGAGTAACCAACCAGTACTGTTTACTTCTACATAAGTTAAGGGGAAATGGTTTAATGAGTGTTTGCTATTGTTGTAACACAAAAAAACAAGACCAACTAAGTATCACTTTCTACCTCAAATAGGTAATGTCCGTCTGTCTGTCATTGTAGATTTTGTAATCAGAAAACAGGTTAAAATTACAAATGTTTATATCTTTTGTTCACCTTCTCGTCCTAATAATTTTAGTTGTAATCAGAAATGGGTTTAAACGTTTATAACTACTTGAAAATAACAAGATTTGTATTATCAGTAGCACGATATACGGTCCCCTAAAAGGCCTACTTTCGAATGTCACCATAACGATCTTAAAACTGTTCAAGTTATTGTTACTCAAGACAAAATTCTCTAACAATATTTAACAAAAAACAATACATTTGATGTCTTTCAAAATGATGATAAACCTGTCACCAAATTAATGTAAATAATGATGAAAACATAAGAATGTCTGTAGGTACGAGTTAAGGTTATCATTACAGGCCCTAATGCGATATATTTTAATTCGGGTAACCACGTAGCCGCAGTCGTGGGTGATAACATCTAACATTAAGATAATGAACATAATGAAACTAACAGTAAATATTTACTTTTCAATTTGTAAAAGGTTTATTAAATAAATAATATATTTTTGTTTAATGGAAAGTTTATTTTATAAACCTTAAAAAATGATTTATGAATGGTTTTGAAATCTTATTTGAAATTTTGCTAATAACTTGGAGCCGCACATAAAAACCCTAATAAGCATATGTTTCTACTTTATTTATTTATATTTATGTTTACATATATGTACTTATTTGTACATATGTATGTATGTTCGAATGTACATATTGTTCAACTTTTATGCTCTAAAAGTATTACGATTTGTATTAACTTTTTAAAATAAAATGTAAAATTTATTACGACCAAAAACTATGAAGTAATAATGTAAAGTTTCTGGTTTTTAAATTCATTTGCAACAACAATTAATTATTTAGTCATAAGTATGTACATATGTATGTATGTAGGAATGAACTATCAACGTTGCAAAATGAGTTTAAAAGTTTTCGGGAAAAGCAATAAAAGAAATGTTGTAACTTAAAAACATTTTCGTAAATATATTTTTATTTTATTAATTTGTTTTATTTTTGTTGTCTTTTGTTCCCATAATAATTTTAAGTTTTTTCTTATTACTGGGTTTAATTATTTTTGTGTTTAAATAATTAGGAATTCTGTCCACAAGGTTATAAACAAAATGTAATTTATTAAAGAAACACAAATTTATTAGGAAATTCAATTTAATTTAAAGTCTATTTAGTGGCTGCATCCTAATTCAAACGTTTTCTTTAAAAAAAATGCTCTAAAAGCTTGACTCATTCCTTAATTTCCCAAGTTTCAAATCAATTTGAACAACTATTATTACAGTATTTAAATCTAAATGTAAATATTTTGTATAACATTGATGTTCAATCACGCAAACAAACGTCTTGTGTTTGCACGCATAAATATGTGTGCGAGTAAATGCGCAGGCGCACTTGACCTGAGAAGTAAAAATCATTAAGTGAAGTGAACTAAAGTGAGGAATTATCATAACAGAAATGGTCAATAAATTATCGGTGAATTTTTCGTTTTTAAAGAGGGATATTTATAGAGGGTTTTTGGCTCCAATGACTTCGCCATAATATAATAATTAGTTAAAATGCCAGAGTATTAGTATTGAAGATTCATAATATTAGAGTTTTAACATATTATTTTAGTTTTTGCTCTGTATGAATGCATGTATAAAGATTATAACGATTTGAGAATTTCATATAAATAATCGTAATGTACTCGTACAAATACAAGAACTTTTTCTTGTTGTCCTGCGTAACGCACGCTACATTCGTACGCGTTTTTAGATTAAAATATGAAATTTGTTTGGTCTTTCAAAAGAGATACCTTTAACTTTTACGTAGTGTTAAGTGGGATTTTATTTGTACTTTCGAATGGCATAAAACAAAATTTTGTAGCAGGTATTTGTTGTTAAATAATTGATCACAAAATTTCATTACGCACGCTACAAAAAGTGGAAGTAACTTTTAAGTTCGAGTGTGTTTTTGTTATTTTTAGCGAATTTTTGCGTCAAAAAACCCAAATCCTTTAAGAAAGATGAATATAGGAGAAATCTGAA
>NDXZ01065503.1:0-13772 GCA_003055125.1 Paykullia maculata | reverse complement strand
TTTCGAGAAAATCGGTATTGAAAACTGGCAAGATCCAATTCGGTATAGCCGAATATAACGCTCTTACTAGTTTTTTGCTTGTTATTTATTATTTATTTATAGAAATAACTTTTCTGTCTGACATTTTCATCTGGCAATCTCATTTCACATTTTCATCAGACATTTTTATCTAACATTTAATATTTACATCAGAAATTTCCATCTGACATTACCACTTGACAAATGGAAAAACTAACGTGTTTTCTGTCCAAAAGAGATCAGGTCGAAACCAAGTCAAGTCTAAAACTTTACGCAAAAACTTTAAAAAAAAAAGTTTAATTCAAATGTAGCATGTTATAAAGTCGTTGAAGTTAAGCAAGTTTAGATTTCAGTAGTTAAATCGCGTTTTCTGAATGGTGTCAAGATCGTTTGTACACGCGTACGTATGATCATTCAAAACTATGTTTTTCATATAACTTGTGTACATAATTTTAAATTCAAAAATAAACTAAATTAAACGCACGTGTTTACCATTATGTAGCTAGTATTAAATTATTTTTTTTCAGCCCCTGTTAACCCGAATTTTCCCCTTTCTCTTTCCTCTTACTATTGTTGTTAACATTTTATTATGTCATACTATTTTTTATGTCTCAAGGAATTCGTGTTTCAAATTTTACCCAAATCGGCCTAACAATTTACTATTAAACGCATTTTGCCGGTTTTCCCCCTTTTTGGTACTTTTTTAGTCCCCGTTCTAGTGTCTAATGTTTTTTCAAATAGTTGTCTAAATAGTAGTAGAAGCTTAAGTTAAACTTTTCATGAATTCTATCAAATTTCAAAAAAATATTTTTTTTTAAAAAGTACCAAAAATAAGTACGATTTTTATCCCTATAAGTTCATATATCCAAAAAGTACCAAAACCGTGTTCATATTTTTTGGATATGTGACGAATACAGTTAAAATAAAATTTCTATGTTTATTGGTTTAGAAGTTCAAGGGACCCCAGTATAGTTATAGCTTGATAGTGTAGTTATAGCTTGTAGATTTTATTAAGAAAAATCCCTACTTTTATTCGGGAAACCTGTTTTTTTGTGGTTATGTATTTCAATAATATACACAGAAATTTAAAAAAAATAGTTGGTTCTTAATTCTTGTTAGGCGGTTTTCGCTTCTAGTGACGATATATTTTTATGTAATTATTTTCGTATTAAAGCTTTAAAGTCGATTACATTAGAATTGTTTAAAAATCATAAGCATGAAAATATTAAATTTATAAATGTTTTCAACTCACAACTAGAAAACGATTAGCTCTTGTAAATGTCTTAAGAATTTTACACATGAATGGTTGGTTGATTCGTTAACTGGGTGTCAATTCGACTCACGTTTGAAATATTGTATTTTGTAATAATTTTTATTCATTATTTTTTTGTTGACCGGAAACCGTTATTATTTCTTTGTTTTGTTTGTTCTTTTAAAAAAATAGAGTATGATTTAAGCTCGTAATTTTTTTTAGGAAGTGAAAAACATTTTTTTAACAACAAAATTTTTTTCGGGTTAACAAAATAATTAGGTAACGACATACACATATGTTTGTATTTACGTATGTATATATGTATAGTTAAAAATAAAGCTTTAAAATCGATTAGAACAGAAATGTTGTAGAATATGAAAAATATTTTAGACGCACTTCTAGATAACGATTGGCTCTTGTAGATGTTTGAACAATTTTACACATTGATGGTTAGTTGATTAGTTCACTAGATGGTTGGGTGTCAGTCCGACTCACGTTTAAAATATTTTATTTTGTAATAATTTATTAGTTACTCTTTTGTGGCCGAAAACCTCAAGCTTGTAATTTTTTTTAAGATATATAATCATAAATAAATTATTTTCGTGTAAAAACAAATAATTTCATGTAGATGGTAAAGTTGAACAATTGATTTAACTTAGTAGTTTTTAATTTTTAGTAATATTAAAAGCCACTTTTTGCTTAAAATCATACATAATATCCAAGCAAAAACTGTGTAATGACTTGCTTTGACTCATTAACATACTTTTTAATGAGTATAACATACTATTTGCATTACTTAGAAGTATTTTTCTTATAACAAGATCATATTGTGAAACGTAATAACTTATTTATGAGATATCTTATAGTAGCATCTGCATACACTTTGGTTGAAAAAAAATGTTAGAAGCCACTTTAATAAGTTATTATAATTCTCATTTGGGTTAACATACTTTAAGCATAAGTAATTATATTTTCGACGGTTGTTTATAAATGTAAACGGCGGTTTTCAAACCGGTTCTAAAGGTTTTTTCTCAGTGTTTCTGTTAAACGAGACAAAGGTAAGAAGCCACTTTAATAAGTTATTATAATTTTCGTTTGGTTTAACATAGTTTAAGTATAAGTAATTATATAAACGGCGGTTTTCAAACCGGCTCTTAAGGTTTTTTTCTAAGTGTTTCTGTAAAACGAAAAAGATGTTAGGAGCCACTTAAACAAACTATTATGATTATCATTTGGGTTAACATACTTTAAGTATAAGTAATTATATTTTTGACGGATGTTTATAAATTTAAACGGCGGTTTTCAAACCGGCTCTTAAGATATTTTTCTAAGTGTTTCTGTAAAACGAAAAAAATGTTGGGAGCCACTTAAACAAACTATTATGATTCTCATTTGGGTTAACATACTTTAAGTATAAGTAATTATATTTTCGACGGATGTTTATGAATTTCATGACGGGGTACTTGCCTCCAACGACATCGCCGTGTTTAAGTAATGGGTTATAATGTCAATGGGTAATTCGTGCAACTAAAGTATTTTATCATTTTGACTCATAACAAAGTAATGTAAGTTTTTGCTCTGATGTTTCAAAAAAATATTCATTAAAAGTTAATTGAAGACAAAGAACAAAGTCAATGCTTGATATCTTATAACTCATGCAACTTATCCCGAAGTGGTTACGTAGTTAGACGGGGCATATTTGAAATAAATGGTGAGGCAAAACAATAATAAGCTGACGTTTTCCTGATGGTCTAAAAAAAATTAATGTATCGACACGACGACCATAAGGGGGCTATGCGTTTGAAAGTTAATCTAACGACTTTCTAGTTTATCCTCAATCAAGTTATTTAAGAACGTTTTAACGAATCAAAGAAAAAATATAAAAAATATATAAATAAAAATAAAATAAATAAAGCTTCGAACCGAC
Organism: Paykullia maculata; assembly: GCA_003055125.1. NCBI lineage: Eukaryota > Metazoa > Arthropoda > Insecta > Diptera > Rhinophoridae > Paykullia > Paykullia maculata. The sequence goes on along the minus strand of NDXZ01065503.1, from coordinate 10,575 downwards.
CGCTAATCTACGACTGGCTAACTAAAAAACAACCAAACAAGCTCACTTTGCAAATATGGTTATTTAGAGTTTTAATAAAATCAACCTACTTTTAAAATAGATACCTATAATAACTTTAGTTAAAAATTTTAACAATAGAACAAAAATGTGTTTATTTTAATTTGACTAAATTGCTTTTTATTAAAAAAATTAAACATTTACAAGTCAATTAGCCAATACATATTTTTTAAATATAAAAAATACTACAAATTAATTGAAAGAGGTACATATGTAAAACAATTGCATACAATACTATTCAAAATGAATACATACCTATAACAATTATGTATAATTGAATAAACAAGTGCAAAGACCAAAGACAGAAGCTAAAATTACTGACAAAAAAAAAATACAACAACACAAACGAAATTAACTAAAAAGAAATTATACAAAGAGAAATTTATTCAAACAATCAACAATGAAAAAAATAAATGTGAATGAGAAAAACTAATAAAATTCAAGTTAAAAACAACTTAATTTTTTTATTTGTTTTACTTCATTTTGCAGGTTAAAAAGGTAAAACAGATACAAATTTTATATATAAAAAGAGGAAGTAATATATTTTAAAAAAAATATACCTATAAAACCAAAAAATATTAAATGGGAAAAAGGGAAGAAATGACAAATTTTTTTTAATTAACAATGTGAATATTTTAAAATTTTTTGTTTTTAAAGGAAAGCGGTTGGGCATGAAATATTTTCGCAGCAATTGTGTGAAAAATAATAATATGTATGTAGATTTTGAAAAATTGTAACGTTATTAATAAAAAATTATCTAAAATAAATACCTATTAAAACAATGCTCAAGAAGCTTTATTTTTTGTCTTTATACACTTGCAAAAGTCATACAAGTTATAATTCTTACCCGCTACAACAATAAAAAAGTCAAAAGTGTAAGCTAAATTTAGTCAATAATTAAATTTGTTATAACAGGAAAACGAATGGTGCACTACGATCAACCGAAATTGTACAGACAATACCTGTTACAGGTCAAGCCTTAAAATGAACAATAATGCAGCTACTCAACCCCAATTAACGAAAAGGTTAATCAACAAAAATAAATGGCTATTGAGTCAAACGTCTTACGAATATCCATGAAGATTAAAACACAATAAGTAGGTGTACCCTGGAACCCAAGTTAGCTGCACCCCAGAGGAACTAGCCGCCGCCGACTATTTTTTATGCACTCGCATTTATATGCATTTTTGATGTTTTTTTTTAACAAATGATTGAGTCGCCGCTTTCATTTTGTTCGAGCTGCCGCCGAAAATTTTGCCCCGGCTTGTTTAGCTGGCTGCACCTTATTACTTTTACTGCAGCTACCTAACTTATTTACTTTTAATTTATTTGTTAAAATCACTTAAAAATTTAAATATTATTTTAGGACTTTTGGAGAACAACATGGCAACTTTGTGTTAGAAACAATAAGCTTATTAAAAAAAATCAATATGTCATTCTATTAAAAAAAAAACATCTAAAAGGGCAGTTTTTTTAATAACTGTAAATCAATCACGTTTATAAAAAATTGAAATTGTGGTATTTGTTAAAACAAAGAACTTACCTTTATACATATGACGAAATTTTTTTATTAAACAAATACTATTTTATTTGATTGGCACAAAAAAAGACACACACAAACAAACATGCACTTTCTAATAAGTTTTTAATATATTCGGTGTCCCCTCCGTTTGTTCGCTTATTGTAATATTTTTTTTATTACTTAATTGCTTTTGTTGTTGTAAGGTGGTTTTTTTAATAATTTTTTTCTTAAGAGTGCATAGTACTTCAGCACAATGATTTGGCCAAATTACATACATATACATACACACTTTGTGTTATTGCAAGTGCCAGAACCGATAATGTTGCTGTAAATTACCGTTTTATTGTAATGTTTAACTTATTTTTTTTAATCATTGTACATATTCGTTTTTTAGTACATTTTTTCTGCCACTTCTTTACGCGAATTGTTTTATCTACATGATAGGTTTTAAATTGTTTTTCCTGTTTCTTTTTTATTTCTTTCACTAGTAAATGATTGCAATGGTGGGGGTAATTGGATTTAATTCGGTTTTGCTTGCGTTAAAGTTAAGTTTCTGATTCCTGTATAACCTAACTATTTGTTTTACAAAATTTTAGACATTTTTAAATATGTATACATTTTTAAATACGGATTTTTTCAAGTTTTTAACCCGACAATCAACTTTTTTGCAAGACTAAATCACGTCCTCGTTTTTTCGTTCGTTTTGGCAATTGAAAAAAATGTATGGCAAATGAAGAAAATAAAGTGATGATAACATAGATTTTTTTAATATTTTATTGTGGTGTAAATTTCAAATAGGGCGAAATAAACATTTTGGCTTTTATTTAGGTGTTTTTAAAACAACGATCGCTCGGCAATAATTTGGTGATATGTACTTGTCGCAATATATACAATTTTTTGTACGGATATGAAGCAAAATTCAATAAAACTTTATTTACAAATAAATTTGTTTTTATAAAATAAAGTTATCATCACTTAAAAGAAGATAAAGAACACAACAAAATAATAAAATGCGTAACAACTCTGTATTAATATGTTACTACAGGAAATGCTGCCAGAATATTAATGTATTTAAATTATGTTTAATTAGATTTTTTAATACAATATATTATAAAATATATACAAACTTTTTAAAAATTTTGCATACATTATTATATATTTTTTTGAAAAATCAACTAAATTAAAAAAGTTTAAGAATATAGAAAATCGTTAAAAGCAAATATTAATTAATGTTGTAGCTAGATATATAAAGCCGAGCTCAGTATTTTATCAAGGTTGGGCTTAGCCCCCGTCTTAAAATTATTTATCTATTTATTCAACCTTAAATTCTTTTAAAATAAATAAAAGTATTTTCATCTCTCTGTTAATGCATACATACATATATAAAAATTTTCTATTAATACAATGTATGTATTTACATACATGCATACCTAATATTTTTATAATTTGCCATTCTAACTTTTATATCATTATTTTATATAAACACATGCAAACAGAATTAATATAATAATTTTCCTATAGTAAATTGTTACATTTTTGAATATTTTTATATGACCAATGTTTCGAAGCTACAACGGAGTAGCAAAGTATTGAAAACTGGATATTACATTACTATTTTATATTAAAAAAAAAACTAATCTTAATAAATTATTCATTTATTCATTATAATTGACAAAAAACTAATTAATTTATTTACTTTTTCAGTTTTGTCTTAATTTCTATCATAGTCTTGTCCTCCTCAATTGTAAATTTTAACATTTTTGCATAATTCTTTAGCAATTTTCTCCAAAAACATTCTATATCTTTCATTCTTAAATGATTCCATATAAATTCATAGCCGTTAATAGCAATTTCTCTAGCTAAATCGTCATGTTGTCGAAAAAACTCCAGTACGCTTTCGATGTCCTTTTCAGTGGGATACTTCGTAAGAGGTACATAGTGTATCCAAGGCTTCATAGACGGGTAGAAAAACTCAAGCCACTCATCTCCAACGTGAAACACTAAAGATTTACAAAGAAATAAATGCTTAAAACGGAAACTGGCAGCAACACCTCTAAAATTAAAAAGGTATTTATAGCGGCAATGATCTTCAAAGGAAACTTCTGTAGCCGGCTCGGCGTTTAAAGTGTCTTTGGGTGATTTCCAAGCTTGATTTTTAGTATACTGAGCGTTGACCAAGTTTGGGTTTCTTCTTGAGAGTAAGACTAAAGTATCTCTTTCATCAGAAGTGCGGGATCCACGGAAAAATGCTTTAGATTCCTTAAGACTCCACTCTTTTTCCTCTGCAGCCCTTCTAATTTGATCTCTGTGTAAATCCCATCTTCCTATGCCAGTGGGATGCAATGAAATTGCTGGTCCTCCAGCCCAAAAGCTCCAGGCTGGATACATTATATCCAAGTAATCATCGGTTTTCGAAAAAGAAAATACTGGTCTCATGTTATTACCAAATCTGGAATGTACTTGCGGATAATCACGAGTATTTATAACAAAATCCATTTCTGGCAGTTTAGGCAAAAGTTTTAGAATAAAATGTTCTACTCCCTCACATCTAGATGGGAACATGCAATTGCTATCTCTATAAAGTTTATGTTTATAGATTTTATAAAGAGTGCCATAGTTTGAGGCGTCTTTAATCATTTGTTTAGTTATACCCTTTTCTTTGAAAGTGGCCAAGTCTTTTCGAATAACTTCTACATAGCATTCACAGTTGGGATCATCGTCTTTCGCCGTACACGGGCGATATTTTTCCTTTGCCTTGTTAATATGTCGGATTATTAAATTGTTTCCTTAAAATTAATTATATATTATGGATCTATTTTCGATTTTTTTTTCTCATTTTACCTTCTTTATATATTTCGTTTGCTGGTGGAATGTTTACATTGCTTTGGCAATCGCTTCTATTTTCTATTGTACATTGTCCAGCAACGTTGTTTTCTAGATTATTTGTATTTGCAGAAATTTTATAACTTATTAAAAATATAGTAAACAACAAATGCATATAATGCATTGTTTCAGCAACTTGTTAACTTTTTGTTTTTATGTTAAAGGAATTGTTGCTGTAAACTGTCAAAACAAAGACAATGTCAATAGTTAGCTGTTTTTAAGTCAAACAAGCGATTTACATATCGAATGTTATAAATTAATCCATATCATATATTTTCTATTAATTTTATTACGTATGTATGTGCGACCGATTTTAGTGCATTCACCGTTTATTAACATATAAAATTGACAATTTGAGTATGAACTTTTGATATCAAGAAAAACATTATTACTTTGTAATACATCATTTTATTTGGCCTGGAAGGTTCTGTATTACTACATTTACTGAACAATAAATAAATTAACAATTTATGATCACCTGACCTCTTTATTACCCCATTAATATTATTACACTATTATTTTTGGTAAATTTCAATCGCAGCAAATCTTAAAGGTATATATAGTATAGTTATATGAGTTTCAAATTATTTTGATTAATCATTCGTAATAAAAAACATTAACTTAGTTGTATGCATAAAAAAAAGCCTGCAATGTTTTTTTCCATGATAAACGAAGATTAAAAAAAACAAATTTCAGCTTAAAAAATAACTAGGACTTAAAAAATTAAAGTTTTGTTAAAAGTCCACATATGTTTTATAATATTATTCACAATAGTATTAGAACTATATATTCTTAAAAAATAGTCTGGCATTATTTTTTTCCTTTCTTCTTTATTGTCTTTTTCCTTTTTAAAAAAAATCTTTAAAGGTTTTCTGACATCTGCAAAATCATCAAAGGTTTTTTCATGTACTTATAATTTTTATTTTTTGCTTTGTTCTGCCTCAAAAAGATAGTAATATACGGAAAAATACAAGTCTTATAAGAACCAGTTTAACTTGTAACAATTTAAACACATAGATAATGAGTGATTTTTTTAAATCTGCTATGGGTTATTTCAATAATCCATCATCCTCCAACAGTACATCAAATCCAAATAGTGGTGAATCCTCTAATAGTGGAGCAGTAAATGCCAACACATATAAAAGTTCAACAACAGCAGCGATACAAGATAATGAGTTTTGTGGTCAAATCGTAGAGATAAGTGGTCACAAATTACGCATTAAAAGAGTTATTGCCGAAGGTTTGTATTTATTTAAAAAAATGTTTTTTTTTCGAAAAAGTATTTGTGGAAAAAAATCAATATGCAATTTTTTATCATTAATTTTATATAGTGGGCGTTTGTTTGTATAAAAATTCGTTTAAAGTTCATTGTGTAGTTTGAGGAATATCAGCTGTGCTTTTTTTAAAATATGTGTTTTTTTGATAAGAATTTTATTTTTTTTATGAAAATCTTACATCTTAGTGTTTAAGATGTCTTTTTTAAATATTCGAAAATGTAAAATATTGTGGAGTTCAACCTTGAGTAATTTATTTGTTTCTTTTGTTTTACATTCCTTTTAGATCGTCTTTACATTCAATGTTTATTATAGTACTTGCATATGCATATGATGATAAGAAAAATTAAATGTATCTTCAATTTCAAAAACGTATTTAAAGAACTCTAACTGCAATTTGTTGTTGACAATCATAATTATTCAAACTTTTTATTTTCTACCAAAAATTTTTCTTATAAGATTTTGCCTCCCTCTTCTGTATTTCGATTGAAATTCAAAGGATCAAAATCAGTATTTTTTGTTATTAAACAATATTTATAGAAATAATACAATGATAATTTTGATCGTTTTTATTTCAAAATATACAAAATACAGAACAGGGTCCTTAAAGTTTTTTGTTCATTTCATCGTTAAATTAGTGCTTAAATTTTTAAGCATTTGTTAAAACAAATGTTTTAACAATCGTTTGAAAAATTTCTAGGGTACATTGTGCTGCAGCTGCATACTAATATATAAATATGAATATTAATATTTTTATGTTTGCATTTTTATCAAATTGGTTCTTATATTTGCAGGCGGCTTTGCATTCGTATATGTGGCACAAGATATACAAACGGAAAATGAATACGCTCTTAAACGTCTTATCGGAGCCGATAAAAAAGCATGTCAAACCATTATTAATGAAATAAATACTCACAAGCAGTTAACAGGACATCCAAATATTGTGGGTTTTGTTTCAGCCACATTTATAGATAAAACTAATGGACCACAACAGAGAGCAGAATATTTGCTATTAGCTGAACTGTGTAAAGGTACTTAAACTTGTAATCAATATTTTTTATCCTAAAAATTTTATAAAGATTTAAAACACATTTTTTTTGAAGGTGGTTCTTTAATTGATTGCTTGGGCTTGAATTTGGAACCTTCCTTAATATTGAGAATATTCTATCAAGCAACTAAAGCAGTAGCCCATATGCATGCCCAAGTACCTCCCATAGTGCATAGGGATATAAAGATAGAAAATTACCTATTAGGAGATGATAAAAAATTAAAGTTGTGTGACTTTGGTTCTGCCACTAGCGAAATTTTTTCACCCACCCTAGATTGGAATGCTCAACAGCGTAATACTTTAGAAGATCAGGTAGGGTTGACCAGATATAATTTGATATAATGTATGTATGTATTTATTAATTTTTTCTTGTGCTTTAATAAAAGCTAAGCAGTGTTACTACACCCATGTATCGTGCTCCTGAAATGCTAGATACTTGGTCTAATAATGAAGTTGGCTTAAAAGTTGATATCTGGTCTTTGGGCTGTATTTTATATGTTCTTTGCTTTCAAAAACATCCTTTTGAGGACTCGGCAAAACTGCGCATAGTTAATGGTAATTTTATTATACCCACTGATAGCCGATTTAGCTGTTTTCATGATATAATAAAAGGTTTGTATAAATTTAATTGTACATTTGCAAAAACTAGTTATAAATAATTTCTTACATTTATTTAAGGTTGTTTGATTGTAAATCCCGCTCAACGATTTAATGTCGCCACTATACTAGATCGTCTTGCTGCTATAGCAGAGACCATGAACTGGTCTTTAAAGGAACCTTTAGATTTGGTAGGCAAACCAATTATAACTACTACTCCAGAGCATTCATATGCCTCCATAAATTCGTCATCGTCAAAAATACCCTCTCTTCATCATACTATGGCTGGTAATTCCACATTTTATGATGATCCCTCTACAGCCAACGTCAATCGTTCGCAGTCACAGTCACCACATGCTCATGCCTCTTCCGCCAGCGCACAAACTTCCTCGACTAATGCTTCGGCAGCCAATGGTAGTTTGTTTTCATCTTTGCGCGGTGGTGCCGGTAATTTCTTAAAAAATCTTAAAGATACTTCCTCAAAGGTAATGCAAACAATGCAACAGTCAATCGCTCGAATCGATTTAGACATTAGTTACATAACATCACGTGTACTGGTGATGCCTTGTCCTTCTGAAGGTTTTGAGTCAGCTTATAAAACCAATAATATCGAAGATGTTCGATTGTCTATAGAAAGTCGATTCCCACCACAAAAAGTTAGTGTGTACAACTTTGGGCCTCGTTCTTGTCCTCGCTTGTCACCTCCAGTGCGTACAGTAGAGGCTGGCAGTATATATGGCTGCTTACAGGCAAGAGCTCCAAATTTACAGGTGAATTAATTTTTCAACCGAAAAAAATATAGTGAATTGTAATAAATATTTTTTAGGGCCTTTTTTCTGTGGCTGAGGATATGTATGGTTTTCTAACGGCTGATCCCAAATCTATTGTTATTATACAAACAGGCGATGCGGGTGGATGTACAGCTGCCACTCTGGTGTGTGCTTTATTGATGTATGCCGATCTGATATTGGAGCCAGAAGATGCTGTACAGGTTTTTGCCGTTAAAAGGCATCCAGTTAATTTGAGACCTTCCGAATTTCGTTTTCTCTACTATTTGGGTGATATACTGCGTCCGACGCCCTTACTACCCCATTATAAAAATATTAATTTGATATCACTCAGTTGTCAACCAGTACCTCGCATGACTAAGACCAGAGACGGTTGTCGCATGTACATTGAAGTCTATAGTAATGAACGGTTGCTAATGTCAACCATGCAGGATTATGAAAAAATGCGTTTGTATATGGCTGGTCCAGGAAAAATTACATTACCCCTTAATCAAACTGTTTGTGGAGATCTTTTAGTGGTTCTGTATCATGCACGTAAGGCTATGGTGCGACCTCAGGGTGTGAAAATATGTCAATTTCAATTACACACCGGCTTTATACCAGAACCAGAGACTTTAATTACTTTTAGTAGCCAGGATTTGGATGACTTGCCAGATTCTGAGTGTGTATCACCCAACTTCACGGTCTCTTTATCGTTGACAGTTACTGATTCGGAAACACCACCAAGTCGTAATCCGCCATGGTTACCCACCAAGCCGCGACGTAATTCTTTTAACTTATTTAGCTCTCAGTTGGAATATGAGGAAATGATTGATAATTTTGTGGCTAAACCCTCTAACAATACATCTTCGGCACCTGTGAAATCGGCACCGGTTAGATCTATACCTCCGGCAAAAGATAAGCCTTCTACTTCGCCTTTGATAATGCCAGACATTACGGAAATAGCAGCTGAAGCTTTTCATATACCTTCTGAACCGACACCTCCTATAGATTTGTTAAATTTAAATAAACCCTCCAGTCAACAGCCACCATCCCATGATTCCCAGGCGACTGCAATGCCAACAACAGATGCAAGTTTTGATTTATTGGGTGCATTTGGTGATGATGACTCTTCCGGGATTGGCACGGCCCCAATACCTGATATATTGGCGAATAATACCCAACCCAAATCTGCCGCTGATTTAGATGATATTTTTGGTCCTCTTAACTCCAATACAACGCCTTCCTTTGATTTAGATTTTAATGCTTTTGCCGCGCCGACACCTCAAGCCACTTCATTTGCGAAATCGAAGAATCCAACAAGTGCTACAACTTCAACGTCATTTGGTACATTACCCACATTTACAACACACACAGCTAGTAAAGAACCGTCGCCGCAACAGGTGAGTGTATTTTGTTGTTATTGTAGTTTCAAACAAAACGAATAAAAATGTTTTCTTAAATGTTTTTATTTTAGTCCAAGGATCCCTTTGCCGATATTGCCACTTTAGCCTCTGGTTTAAACATAAACTTTACTCCAAATATCAACTTGGGCGGTAAGTCTGCCGGTCATACGCCTGTTGGCAGTAGTCCATTTACCACACAATTTTCCAGTCCGACGCATAATCAAACCACTACAACTAGTAATATACGCGTTCCGCCACCGCCAACACATGCTTCAAACACAACATCACCAAATCATATGAAATCACCAAATAATTCTTCAACTTTCAGTATGCCTTTTGCAGCAACGCAAAACACTACACAATTTTCTGGTACAAATGTACCACCAGCCCCTAACAATACTCAAAATCGTCCCGATTATAGTCGCTCACATTTTGAACCGACGAAACCGGCACCATCGCAACAAGAGAAGAAAAGTTCAGATATATTTGCTGATATTTTGGGTGAACAAGGCTATAAGTTCACCAGCAAGGGCAATCAGGGACCGAGGTCTATAAATGAAATGCGCAAGGAAGATTTAATTAAAGATATGGATCCAAAAAAAGTTATAATCATGGATTGGGTATGTTTTTTTAATGTTCCTTTTGTTAAAATTTAAAAATTATTATTTACAAATCTGATTTTTTTATTTTGTTGTTTGTTGAAGACGGAAGGTAAAAAGAACAATATACGGGCTTTATTATGTTCTATGCACACTGTACTTTGGACAGATGCCAAATGGACAAAATGTGATATGTCCCAGTTAATAACACCAACCGATGTTAAGAAGGCTTATAGAAAAGCTTGTCTAGCTGTACATCCAGACAAGGTAAGTTAAAGCAAGTAACAGTGTTATTTTATGGTATAAAAAAAAAACAGAAATAAGAAAATCTTAATATTAAAGATGTATTATAAAACTAACTTTTCGCTTTTAGTGCAGAGTTATAAAAAATTCCCATTTTGTTGCTTTTTAAAAAAGTTTTT
>NDXZ01065487.1:0-10766 GCA_003055125.1 Paykullia maculata | reverse complement strand
TCCGGAATTTTTTTTTATATTGAGTTTCAAAAAGAGAGACGCCAAACTCAATATAAAAAAAAGTTGTTCGAACAAAATTTTTGTTCAGACACAATGAGTAAATCCAGCTTTTTTATGTATGTATGTTAAACATGATAAATTTTATGCTTTCATTGATGGGAACAAATGTTTCATGTGAAAGAATTTTTTGTTAATAAATAATATTTGGAAATATGAAAAAGTCAAATACTAATGCTCATATTCACTGCAGTATATTTGGGTATTAGATAATTTAATTTTTTTTATGAAACACATTTTTGCCCATACAGGTTTTGCGCCTATATCTTTGCGGATTCTGGGCCAACTAGTCAAATTTGTTTTTTCAAAAGCTGCAAAATATTATTTTTTATATGTATGTATATATAGCGCTTTTACTTGTTTTAGTTGAATTAAAATTTTAACTAAAATAATCAAATCTGTCAGGCGCAGAAAAATTTATAAACTATTCGCTTAAGATTAAAAACCCTTTGTTTTTTATTTTAGCGCAAACGACGCACCAACAATATCATTTCGTCATCTGATCAATTTAAAATTACAACTAAAAAGGAAAATTTCATCGAATATCCACAACACTCTGCACAGGACTTTGATTACGATCTGGAAGAGGATCGAGATTTTGATTATGTAACGGATGAATTGGCACATGCTCTTGTAGGTGATAAAACCGTTAACACCTCAGAAATGCAACAAAATCCCTTAAGCATTAATAATTACCAAAATCATGTTGTAGAAGATGAAATAGATGAAAATGGTCAGTCACAGCAGGACGACTTTCAAAATTACACATTACATAGGACTATACAAGCAAATAACCAAAAGATAAATTTAACCTCCGATGATGTGGCACAGTTGTCGGGTGAAATTATTACCGAAACCTCCGAAGAAATGATTGATAGATCTCAAGACCAAGAACTGTTTCAAGATTATACAAGCGACAATGAAAATGAGTCTATAGATACTGCAGCACATTGGTGTACTAAAACAACAAGTGCACAATTTCAAAAGCCAAGATATAGCACTAACACCTATAACACCATTAAACTTAATGAAACAAAATTTGTGCGAGATGTTAAAACTATGACCGCAACCAATTCTCAGTATTGTTGCAATAACCTATCAGAATCATCAGAAATTTTAGCTAAATCATGGGCTATTCAATATGACGAATTGACACCAGATCAAAAACTTTTGGCACGTAAAGCTATAAACGACATACTATTTGAGGGATGTATGGGTCACTTAGCGATAGACAGCAATGGTCGTGTTGTCACCGATGATGGAATTTATAAAAATCTTAAAGCTAAAAATGTTATCGAAAAAGAAGAAGTTGAAAGTAGTGAAATATACGAACAGTCATGCATGGCAGTGGCATCATCATCGTCTTCATCAACTTCTAATATGGAAACACCAGCTACAGCAGTTACGGTTAGCGCTAGTATAAACACCACGCCCAGCGTTCGGGGGAATGATAAATGGCTTAAAATATGATTATGTACATATTTGGTAAAAAAAAAGAAGTTATAAAAGTGGCGGCATTTAATAAAAACTAGATAAAGGAAATTAATTTTTAATATATTTTTTGTTCTAAAGTGTAGATGTTCATAATCCTTTTTTTAATTTTATTTTAAAGTGAAATGCTTCACATTTCTAAGCTGTTTTGTATTTGATTTTTCAATGTTAATTAAAAGTGTGTTTTCTAAACTTTTACGACAAATTTTCCAAAAAAAAATATAATAATAAAACATGTATGAACAAGTATGTACATACATACATACATATGTAAATTGTAGGCTCTCTCGCAATACGTAATAAGACGTTATATGAGCAGTGAAATTTATTAAAATTAATATTAAAAGAATAATTTTTTTATTTTTTTTATTTTAAATTAATTTTGATATTTATTTTTTTGTTTCGATTTTTTTGTAATTTTTGTTTCCCTTTCTATTAACAACGAAATTTTCCACATATTTTTTTTAATTCCCAGTAAATTTTTAATATTATTTTTAATTACTTTTTTTTTTGTTTGTAAACTTTTTATATAAAATTGTATTTTCTATGAATTAAATGAAGAGAAAAGTTTCTATAAATTCTCTATTTAACAACATTTTTGGTAGTTTTTAGTTACTGCCTGGCCTACAAAATGCGGAAGAAAATATTTGGTAAATTTGAACTTAACATTTTGTATTAAGAGTGTCGTTTTCACAATCTTTTTTTTATGATAAATGTAAAACTAATTATTTGTGTATATAAAAATTTTCATTAGTTTTATTTTATATAAAAAATCTTTGATGCATTTTGCGTTTGTACAGACTCACATTGTGCAATTGACAGCTAAACATCCACATAGTGAGTAGGAAGCTGCCACTCTTTCAATTTGGAACAAACCGTACAAACAGCAGTGCAATGGTATAAATTTAGGAACAAACGAACTTGCTTTCGTCAATATTCTTTTTCTGCCAGCACAACATTGTAGTTGTGCCTTTGTCATCATCAGATTATAGCAGAGATGCAGATGAAGGCGAGCCTAGAGCTTGTTTAGTTCAAATATTTTTAGTTCCATATCTCGTGTCATTTTGCCAACCAATCAATCTGTCTCTCTTACAAGTGTTTAATGTGTAAAAGTGACTCTCTCTTTCAGCGTTTTTTTAGGGTTTGTTTTGTATGTGTAAATTTGGACGCTGCTTGATGAGACAATTTTTGCAATTTCTATGTTTAGTTGTATTTCAGAGTCCTTTCATAATTCACGTGTCAGCGTAGGATTTTTGTTTGTTTAAGAATCTGTTTTTGTTTTTGGTGCAAGCAGTTAGAGAGAGGGGTTAAAAAATTGTGTATACTGGCAATAGCTCAGCTGGTATTGTGAAGTTTGTTTTTAAAACAAGTTACATACCTACACTGAACAGGAAAGAAATGGGAAAAAAGGTAAGTATACAAGCGGACTAAAATTTTTTTTGTATAAACAATTTTTAATGAGTTTATTTTGGTTTGTACAAAGTTTTCGGTAATTTTTAGTTTTAACAAAATCTTTATAAATAAAAATAAATTTTATTTCTAAAAGTTTTTTTAAAGAAAATTTTCGTGAAATTTGCGAAAAAGTTTCGAAAAATAAGCTTTTAGAATTTTTTCTTTTATACAAACCTAACGGAGCCCGGTGTGTTTCGGTACTTTTTTCTATAAAACAATTTTTATTTTTCAAGATAGATTGTTTGGTTTAATTAGAGGTGCCACGAAAAATGTTTAAAAATAGGTAAATTGGTAAAAAATTATATCATTGTAGATTTTGTGATTATGCCGTTTTTTCTGTAAAAAAGTTGTCCATTTCTTGTCCTTTCTTTTCAAACGCGCTCTTATACCTGCATGTGTACATATACATACATACATATGTAAATATAAGTTACTGTTTTACTGAATCTAATTAAATTTGACACTAAATCAACAGTTTCTAAAAGATAAGCTATAAGCCACGCCTACTTGAAATATTTGTAGCCCTTTATATATTTCTAGGAACTTAGTTTATAGAGATAGGCCCATGATATAGTAAATCAGGTAACCTCAGTCCGGAAAGGATTTTTTTATTTATTTTTATAATATAAAGTTTAACATTTACGATGTTAAAAATATTGAGAAAATTATTATTTTTTTTTTGTATGGAGTTTAACATCGTAAATGTCCAAAAAAAACCAGCTAGAGTTGTGAGGCTACCTGACTATTTGTATCATGGGTAGGCCCCTAAAAACCACAACTAAAAATCAGATTCATTAATTCAAATAAACCACTACGAATTATTTTATTAGGTAAGAAACTGTTCGCTTAAAATTGGAGTCACTGTAAAATCGAAGCTTTATATTCAAAACAAAAGGCTTTAAAAGTACATACAGTATGTCGTTTACCACAGATTATCATTAGCAGACAAAATTCTTTGCCGATTCGCTTGAAGTTTAAAATAACATTATGAGCAATAAAACAAAATATTTTAATAAATTAATATATAGTTTTTTTCATAGGTTAAACTTAAAAACAATGATTAAATACTTATTAATTTTTTGATTTTAATTTGGAATTTAGATAGGATTGCTTTAATAAGTAAATACCTATGTATGTACATTTTTTGCGTCACTTGTAAAATTTTTATATACTTATATACACATATATGTAGGTATGTTTATATACATACGTATGTATTTACATATGTACATACGTGTTTATGTCCAAGTTTTTGATAAATTTTGCTTAATATAAAGTTTTCGATAATTTGTTTTCTTTTACACAATATTTTCGATAAATTGCAAAGAAATAATATGTCTGTATGTACCTATAGAAAGAACGTATTTTATATGTACCACACATATCTAACTGTAGCTGTCTATAAAAAACTCATATTTTCCACATTTACTTTTCATCAGTATTGCTCATTGGGCAGCCATAAAGTGTTTAATTTTTATCTAAACGTAAATACATTCATACAAGTATGTACCTACTGTGTATAACTAGTTATTTTTATATTTCGAACAAACCGTAAAACGGTGGTGTAATCGTTTAAATTTACGAAAAATATACATATGTACATACATACATACGAACAAACGCTCCTACAGCCGTCAACCTTCTCTCGTCACAAGCACAGCATTGTTGTCGTGCCTTTGTCATCGTCAGCACCATCACTTAGCAGGTATACAAGGCGGGCATTTCTTTTCCATATGTTTTACCTCTAAAGCTTGTTGTTGAGTTTCACACATGCGACCGGTCGGTTTATTTAGTTCAAATATTTTTAGTTCCATACATAATTCTGCCTTCTTGCCAGCCATTCTCTCTCTTTTAAGTGTTGTTGCGTGAATATACCTCTCTCAAGCTCTTTATAGGTTTCGTGTTGGGTATGAAAATTTGGACACTGCTTGGTGAGACAATTTTTGCAATTTTTACATTTAGTTGTGTTTTACAGTCCTTTCACAGTTCACGTGCCGGTGTATGTTTCATTGCGGATTCGGGAAAGTGTTTTAATCTGTTTCTTTTGTTTTGCTTTCTGTGCGAGGCAGAGGGGTTAAACAATTGTGTATACTGGCTGGCTATAGCTTAGCTGGCATTGTGGAGTTTGTTTAGAGAGCAAGTAATATTGAACAGTAAAATAAAAATGGTGCGTAAGACACAGAAACTAAAAAATTAACAAGTTTGGGGGAACAATAAAATTTGCCATTGTATTGATTAAAATACATAAGTATGTACATATGTATGAGCACACATACATATGTACAGACATACATATGTATATTTTGAAAGCACAGCTGCGTCTGTGAATAATTCAAATGCGAAAATTTAAGTGGGGGTTAATCAATAGGGCAAATATATTTTTTTAATATACATACATAGGTACATAGTACATACATAATTCATTTTATGACCAAGGGGGTTTATTGGTGAAGATGAGCAGTGGTATACTGCAACTGCAGTTTATTAAATTTATTTAATTATTGTTTAACAAGTGACCTTCGCCGCTAGATTTTATTCGTATGTACATTTTTCATAGAGTTGCCGTATGGACTAGATGTGATTTACAAATTTCAATCTTTGAACAACAGTTCGAACGAACGTTTAGAACAAATATATGTATGTATGTATGTATGTATATACAACTGATATTTTCTTTTAATTCATGATCGTAAGTAAAAATATACTAACGATACCATCCCTAGCTAATATGTATAAGAAAAAAAATATGCATACTATATATACTTACATAGGTATAGAATTTTTTAACCAAGTGTTCTAATTTTACGTAAAATGTGATCGAAAACATTAATTAAAATTTTTCAAATTTGAAAATTTTTATGTTAATTTTAATTAATAGGCAAATAAAAACTTGATTGTTCAAAAGGAAAAAAAAATTACTATAAATTTTAAATTTAGTTTAGAATTAATTTTACAACAAAATCTAAGAATTTTTTTGGGTAAATTTTTCAAATCTGATTGATCACAGCTTTAACGAAAATAATTTTTCTATCTTCTACAGCCTTGTCGCTATGTTTTGGAACGTCGAAAACTTAAAGATAAACCCCGTAAAATACTTAACTTAGAAGAACGAGTGCAGGCCATACGCATGTACGATGAAATACCAGTTTACCAGAGAGTGGCGTCTGCATTTAAATGCAGTTGGGAACAAATTAAAAATGTCGTTGCAAATCGCAAGGATATTCTTAAATACTATGCCAGTTGTCAAATAATAGATGTTATGAAGGACGACCCCAAAGTAGTACGCCATAAGAAAATAAACTTTTTGGGTAACTGCATGTACGAGTATATAAAACGTGCCCATTTTCATAAAATCCAAACGGTAACCGATGACATTATACGTGATCGTGCCATGGAATTTAAGGATATTATTAAGATTGAGAAATTTTTTCCAAATCGAGCTTGGATAAGAGATTTTAAATCGGTCTTTAACATTAATTTAGATCATATTAATCAAATTATTATAACGCGAAAGCCTCAAAGGTCATTAAACTGCAAAGATATTATAACCTACTGTGCCAAAGAAGTCGATAATGCCTTGTCTTCACAGCCGGGCAGTACCAGAAATCAAATGATACCAGAGGGTGATGGTAATACCATAGAAATTTGCGATGAGGATGAAAATAATGACGAAGATGATCCGTTGGAAAGTTTTGATGGTGACGGCGACGACGAGGAGCCAGATGAGAACGAGGGTAATGACGATGAAATAATAAATGAAAACGAAGAAGGTCCCACCATAAATTATGGTGACTATGAAGACTATCACGATGAGTCACAGGAAGAAGATGTGAAACCTAATCTCAAAGATTTGGAAGAAATAGTAAAAGCGAATAAAAAAGATGCCAGTCTTATAGCAAGAGAAGATATCAAAGAAGAGCCTAACAAAAGTCCTTCTATATTAGAAAGTTGTCTTTTAGGCATAGATAAAAATCCAAAAAGGACTTTTCAAAAACCTCCCCCCAAACGTCCTTCTTCCGCTTCTTCGTCTACTTCTACAATTTCAAAAACTTTACCCACAACTATTAGTAGTTACGAGGACGCGTTAAGATTTATGCGCCCCTTGGAGGAGTTTGCTATATTTGAAGAAGATTTTAAAGCCATTAATCTTTTAAATCAATTGGCCCAAGTGTACGAAAAGGCTAAAAAACGCAAACGTTTTGATTAATTCCAAATATTTGAATAAAATGTTTTTCTTTTAATTTTAAATACATGTACATAAATGTGATATAAATATACCAATTAATCTCCCGAAAGAATTAAAGGGTATTTTTTATAAATTTAAAATAGTATACAAATATTAACAGTTATAATAATGCATAGTACAATAATAATGGAAGTAATAATAAAATAAAAGAAGATAACAGTATGTAACCAGTACATTCTTATTTTACAAATTGTTTTCTGCGATTTGTAAGTGGCAACACTTTGTCGTTTGTATGCATGTACATACATATATACATTTGTATGTAAATACAAAAATGAATGAAAATACATAATATAAAAATGTTTAAAAACATAAAAAAATTATTTTTAAAAATGCTTTATTTTTTTTAAATAAATAATTTTATTTATTATTTTATGAAACTGTTTTTAAAATAATAATAAAAACCTTTATACCTATTTAAAATAAAAAAATATATAAAATCGGTAAATTTGTTAATACCTAGGTAGGTATATACAATTATAAATAAATGTCTAATGCACAGATTCACTGTCATTAGTTAACTAATGGTATGACCGTATGCATCAGACCTAACTAATGGCAATGATTCAGCCAATGATATTTTAACCCAAGCTATTAAATTGCCCTTAGTTAAGGCACTAAAAACCCGTATTAGTTAAACAATAGTTATCATATACATACTATGTACCTATGAAGTTTACAAAATTTTGGTCTGACTAATTAAAAACTTATAAATACTATGTACAAACAAAAAAAATGTACATACTCATGTATTTTCTATAAAATGTTCGCAAAGTTCTTTACTTGTGAATAGAACACAATATAAATTTTCAAGTATTAATTTTGCTAGGTACATATGTAGGTATATTTTAGATTTAGAAAATTGTAATTGATCCATTTTTAAAATGGCAAAACGTGTTGCCATTTACTATTAGGAATTTGTTGTATGTAATTATTTATGATAATCAACATCATACATATTTGAAACACCCTATTATTATGGAATTGCAACAATGCAAAAACAACAGCAGTGGTTATAATTACTTTTTTTTATATTAAAAAAATATACAAACTCTTATAAATTTAAAGCTTTTCACAAAAACTAACAATGTGTTATTAAACAAATGACGTAAACATAAACAAAATTTGTCATTTCAACGAACCAATAAGCAAACTAAAAAGCAGTTGCTTTTAAGAAACTAATAGCAGGATATAAAAAACAAATGTGTATGTTTGTTTGTTGACGTTTTTACAAATTCGCGCTGAACTGCATTTAAAAACGCTACAGGTAAAGTAAAAATGACGAATTGCCAGCACTGAATTTTTGTAAGGCGGAAAAAAGTCTAATTTATTTGCTTTTTAATTAAATTGCTTTTATTACTAAATAAACAAACAGAAGAAATAAAACATTAATAGTTAGAAAATATGTCTACAACACAAGCCACCAAAAATTGTATTACATTAAATGGATCTGCACAAATTATAGCGGAATATCTTAAGTATGGCATCAATTCCATCCTCTTTCAAAGAGGCATCTATCCGGCAGAAACATTTGAAAGCACCCAACAGTATGGATTGACCATACTAATGTCAAAAGATCCTAAAATTGAGGAATTTTTGAAAAAAGTTCTTGAACAAACAGAGGGTAAGTACAATATGAATACATACATACATGTAAAACAGAGAATAATAAATGCACATCGTTGTTATTCCTAGATTGGTTGGCGAAAAACATGATTAATAAAATATCAATGGTCATTACGAATTCCCATACCAAAGAAGTGCTGGAATGTTGGGATTTCAAAATGAACGCTGAACTAGGTGATGGGGATACAAATGATTTCAATAAACTGACCTCGTCTAAGGAACTGAAACGCATACAAAACGAGATACGTGATGTTATGCGTCAAATTTCCGCCACAGTTACATATTTGCCATTGTTGGATTGTATTTGTACTTTCGATATTATGATACATACTTTACAGTCGTGTGATGTGCCAGAAAGTTGGGATGAAACTGGTCCGGCTTTTATACAAAATGCCCAGGCTGTACAACTACGTTCCTTTTCGACCGGGTTGCATAAAGTCGATACCGTAGTCAATTATAAAATGTCTTCATAGAATAGGCCGTGAACTAAGTTCAACAACAACTCCAACAATACGTTTTATTATTAGCATCATCAACCTCATTTTGATTTTTATCGTTAAACGTAAGTTATTTTGTTTTGTACCTATGTTTTATATTGAAAAAAGAAGAATTTCATTTGGTTAAAAACTTAAAAATAAATATTTACCAATATCTTCTGTAAACGGCATAATGTCCATTGTTATTTTTAATCAGCCCTGCTACGGTTGTTGTAGTCGTGTCGATTGCCGTCAAATACGACAAAAGTGCCATTTATTTAACATTGGTGTATATTTTACATAGTTGAGGGATTCACAAGCTAACTAATGATATCATAATGTCATATGTCCTAAAAATTAAGAATAGTTTAAGTACTTTGTTCTTGCTTTTTCCGTTCGGCTAAGGATAGTTTACGACAACACAATCAACATAGCAGTCAGAGTCATATTATTTTAGGACACTTTTAGTATGAAAAGCAACTTAAACCATTTTTAATTTTTAGGACATATGCTATTATGATATCATAAGTTAGCTTGTGAATCCCTCAAGTATCAACAACTTAAAAACGACAACGTAATAGGGCTGAATGAAAGTGGAAAAGTAAGTGAATATGTTCGTACTTACATTTATTTTGTATAACCTTCGCCACTCGATAATGAATGCAAATTATGGAATTAAAAATCAAGTACAAGACCTAACTAAGCTGCCTGTTCCACCTACGGAGTAACTACTCAAGATGCAACTTCAAAAGGATTTTGTTTAAATAAGAAAGTGCCAGGTGATCTGGCTAGTACCCATGCGATCACACCATGAACACATTAGTTTCGTTTTTACTAGACGTAACTGTGTTCGTTTGTGAGACGTTCTTTTGTTAACCAAAAATTCTGTGAATATGAGCACGAGTTTCCTACATATGTATGTAGGTATTTATCAACATTTATTTAGTGATTTACTATGCAATAACTTATCTGCAAGTTTTAGCAAGTAAAGCGTTCACGGAATAATAATTTTTGGATTAGTTTAGGTGGGTAACTTCGTTAACATCGTGCCACACCGTGCAAAGTATCTCATTCAGCAAAAACTTTTTATTCCCGCCCATTTCTTCCATTAAAAATTAATCAAAAAAGTATTCCTTGTTGACAGGCTTTACTTAATATAATGGGAATGAAACTTTTTATGTGGCACAGCATTATGCATGTTTCACAAATGTTACGCTGTTAATTAACATCAGTTGCGTTATACCATTTTTTTTCATGTATTAATAATTGCCGTCTAAAAATACTTAGAAATTGTAAACTTGTACACACACTAAAACTATCTCTTGTAAAAGCTGTAATTAAGTAAAAATAAATACTTCTTCTTTTCACTGTATGTTTCAATAAATTTTAAACATACACACCTATGTATGTATACATAT
>NDXZ01065461.1:0-15390 GCA_003055125.1 Paykullia maculata | reverse complement strand
TTGCATTTGTAAAGGCAATATATAGGTGCTTACTCTGAAGCACACTCGTATGCCAATAAATAGTATATACTGCTTAAAAATTTTCGATAATTGTTTGCTGGGATATTAAAAATTTGTGGCAGGTTGTTAGTAAATAAATGGATAAAGAAGTTTCACTGAATGGTTCCACAAGTGCTGCAATACATGATTTTAAAAGACAACTTACTTAAGATTTTACACTCTTATTTTATTTAAAGTTTCCATTACAAACATTTTTCTAAAATCTTTTAATAAAAAAAATTGTTGTAAAATTTTTTAAAAACTAAATACATTTTAAAAATTGCTTCAAACAGAAGAGCAATAAAAAATTTGAGAATATTTTTTTTAAAAGAAAATATATCAAAATTAATATAAACATCTCAACTTAAACTAGTTACCGCAAACGATTTCTTTACCCTGTAGATTATGACTTCCAGCAATACCACCACTTGGGGCATGGTATTATGTGTTTTCCCGCACCTTTGTGCTATTAAATTTGGGAATAAAATGGTCTGCTATGCTTTAGGTTGCACTGAATCAATGATTGTGTCTACTAAACTCTTTCAGAGGCCACAAAAATCAGTTACCGCCCAAATCGCGGGGAAGAGAATTATTAAGATAACTAATGCTAAGCCTTACCGCGGAATTGGGCAAACGAAAACTTTTTAAGGGAGCTGTTGTCCTGCAACAAGGCAGCCGCGAATCTATGTTTGTACTGGTTGATGTTAGAGATAGTGATTGACTTCGACCAGCGTAATTCTTCGTTGTAGCTGCCTTAACCGCAAAAAATAAAGGGTTAAACATATGTCCAAAGCCAAATGCCTTAAAAGCACCCTACAGTGCAATCTGGCATATGTTATAGTTTTGTAATAAATGCACAACAATAAAACCAAATAAAGATATCAAGCTAAAGGAAGAATTTCGTTAATCTACATAAATTTAAATATATGCTTATTAAGTAAATAACAACGTTACAAAAAATTTCATTTCGAGTTATTTAACAGAGCGTATTAACACAGATCGCGGCCCCTTGTACAGTTAATAAAACCCGACCTTCTAGCGTATAGCACAGTACAGTGGAACTACTTTATTTCAATTTACCAAACAAAAACTAAATTGAAATGTAAAAATTAAAATAACTTACTGAAACATTGTTTATATATTTGTGATACATAGAAAAGATAGTTCCACTAAATAAATTAGAAATAATAATCGTTAAACACAAAAAAAGGAAAAAAAAACAGGACAACAACAATTTTAATAATGAAATTAAAAAAAAAAGAATTTTTAGGGACATGTTTAAGCAACAAGAAAAATTAAATAAAAAAATAAATATAATAAAAAAGGTGCTTAACAGTTAATGAACATCGTAATGAAGCCTATTAGTTACAGGACATAAACAATACAACAATTACTACCACTACAACAAAAGAAATGTGTGTGCGTGTGTGTGTGTGTGTGTGTATTAAGTTCTTATAAGAAAAACGAAACAAAACAATCTTAAGATTATTTGACTAAATATTTATAAAAAAGAAAATGATGGCAGTGATCATCGTACAAGTAAATCTAAGCACTTATTTAAGAGTGATGCTGTTGCTTAGGGGTGATAAGCAAAATAAATGACAACAAATTAGAAAAGCCAAGATAGTCTAGCAACAAACAAAAAAAAATTACACATATATAAGAGTTTTTATGTCAAAGAAATAAAAAAAGAAAATATTACACAAGATACAAATGACGTTCCTTAACAACTAGTCATCACTGGAATTGCAATAGTCAACCTAACTCTGGGCTGTATGACCTAACTTTACCTGCTTACAAATAGGAAAACACTTAGAGAAAATTATCTATAAAATTGTTTTTCTTTTTGTACTTTAGAGAAAATAATTGGGATATCTTTAATTAAAAAGTTTTTAGAAAACGAAAAATTAAATTTGATTAAAATCTTTTAAAAAATTTAAATGTTACAGAAAATGCTGAAACTAATATTCAGTTTAAAGGAATAAGTTTTCTCTTAATAGGAGTAATAAAATATCTTTGTTAAAGGAAATATTTAAACATATTTTATTTAAAAAATTTTCTAAATAGAAAATTGTAAAAAAATTTTAAAAAAATATTAATAAGTTTTTATATTGTTTTTTTGAACTAATATTTGTGACAAATTTTGTATGGAAGTTTTGTAGATATAGAAATCTTAAAAAAAAATTATTTTGCAGCAAAATTCCCAACAAACAAAGTATGTTACAACATTTTTTATATAAGTTAATAATTTAACATATGTTTTGATATAAACTTTTTACATACAATATAGAACCTTTAGATAGAAAACATTTAATTAATTTTTTTATTAAAAAAGTTTTCCATAAGTTATAAAATTTCAAAAAGATATACATTTTTAAAATATTGCTTTGATTTATTTAATTTTTTAAAGGCATTTAAATAAATATGTTAATATTTCTGTTAGCTTTTTAAAGTTTTTAGTTAGTTGTCTAGAAACTAGTTTTAATAATACGAAAAAAAAAATTTTTTATAAATAATTTTAATTTTTCTAAGTATATGGCCTAATTGAGAGTAAAGAGCCAAATGACGGAAACCCAGATAGGACACGCGTATCATCTACGCGAGCATAAGCAAAGCCACAGGAGATCACTGCGGTAAATACTGGTAATGTTCCTTCCACTACAATATTTTAACTTCGCTGACACAACACCTTCAAACAGCAAGTACTCTACTGCTAAGTACTCAGTATATCTGTCGCATGCACACGTGAGTCAAATTCATTTGTTTAGTTTATGTTATTCACCGTTGTATCCCGTAGATGAAACACGGGTAGTTTATTACCGTTTTTGTACAGTAGTTTATGCTGCAACAGACATAATGGGGACAATTTTTCAATGCGTCCAAAAAGTCAATAGAAAACATAAAGAAAAATCCTGTGTTAAATAAAATTGTATTCTATTGTATGTTTGTTCTTAGTTTTTGTAATGTGCAGCTCATTAATTTTATTACTATCAATTGGGGTGTTTTTTTTTTTTTGTTTGTTTTGTATAATTTTTATTTTCATATCTTTGGTTTACCTTTTGTATTTTGTTGTATTTGACTTTAACAACAATAAGATGTAAATGTAATCGTTATTATTATCAACATGAGTCGTTGCCTTTATGGTGTTGTAAATAATGATGATGATAGTGATGTCCTATTGTTTTTCTTTGGCGGTATTTTTATCTAGTTTGTTCCTTGTTTGTGCCGCAATGAATATCAAATGGTTTGAGCTGGATTGCTGATAATTTATTTTCATAAGACATATTAAGAAACTCCAGAAAAATAGGGAAAATGGAAATTAGTTGTACTACTTAAGAATAGGAAAAATAACTAATAATTAAATACTATTTATTTAAATTTCAAATTTTTTTTTTTTTTGCATAATTAATGTAAATAAAAGAGGTAGATCAAATAGGAATGGGGATGCAACTATTTTTTTTTTATAAATAGAAAACTTTTTTTTACAAATTATTAAATAAAAATTTTATTTTCAAAATATTTTTTTAAGACCAATTTATCTAAAACATTAAAATTTTTTCTAAAGAGAATTTTTTGAAACAATGTTTTCTATTGAAAAAAAATATTAAAAAAGCTGTTAACACGTTGACTGCCAACTACGAGATAACTCGTAGATCGATTTGCCTTCCAGGAAGCCAACTACGAGTTCTATCGTACTATCTAAAACTGCCACTTTTTGTGTAGTTACGAGTAAAACCGTATTATATCAGTGCTAGTATCGATAAATGGCTTCTGGGAAAAGAAAAAAAAGTTAGTTTTGGCTTGCGTGAGCTGAACATTTATTAAAAAAAAAATTTATGGAAAAATTTATTCAATATTATGTAAAAATTCATTCAATATAATGGAAAAATCAACTCAAATAGAAGAAATAAAGTAATATTTTATTATTTGTAATATTTTATTATTTCCACACAAAGGGCTGGCTTCTCTTCACAGGCTGGACAGAAGTAATGCGTTTCTCGGCGTTTTTTTGCTTGGGTACATACACGACATGGCTTTGTCGGACGCTGTTTTTTTTCCGTTGGTGGTAAACACTTTAAATTAGTTTGTTCTACCAGTAATGCAAGGAACTCATCCGAAAAAAATAAATCCACCAGCGTTTGTACTGAAAAATTTGATGTATCTAATTTCACACCAACATTTTCTTCAAAAAGAAATAAATCAGGATTGTGTTGAACTTCTGTCCACAAATCATCATGCTCATTTGACGTTGTTGCTTGGAGATCATCGTCATTATCATCAGGTTCGGACCCGTCTTCAGGTTCATCTTCACTACCATTTGTATAATCAGAAGGCTCATACATGTCGCTACTATCATCGCTGAAAATTCCGTCATATTCAGAATCAATTAGATTTGCGTTGTCTTATACATTTTGGGTTCTTGATAATTATAACAATAAATTTAGAGAATGTTTATAAATCTAAAAAAAAAGAAAATAATAATAAAATTATAATAAATTATAATAAGTATAAAACAAAATATTATTAGAAGCAAAAATTATGTTTTTTTAGGAGAAAAAGGACATACGAATAACTCGTATTTGGCTTCTGCGTAGCGATTTCTGTCACAGAAGCCAATTACGAGATAACTCGTAGGTCCTTTTTCTCCTAAAATAAACATCATATTTGCTTTTTCATGATACCTATCATCTTTAAGTAGAGTTTTTAGTAATATAATGTGAAAAAATGTCATTTTTGGCCAGTTTTCTGAAAATGGCTTTGGCAGTCAACGTGTTAACTATATTTTACTGATCTGCAAAACAAATAAGAATTTTCAATTAAAAAAAGTTTATTACTTTTGTAGCCATTAAAACTTTATGTAAAATTTGCCTTAAATAAAGGTTTTTTTAATTGTATATTATTATTAAATATTTTTTTAAAATGATAACATTTTTATAAAAATTTTCTTTTAAATTTAAAATTATCTTAGGAAAAACTCTTGACTAAAAAATAATCACAAATATTTCTAAAATAAAAATTATATTCAAATAGAGAATTTCTCTTTATTTCCTATGAATAGAAAACATTTTTGAAAATATGCTTTTAAAACTGAACCCAATAAAAGTTTTTATATTTACGCATACAAATTTCATCAAAATATTTCTTTTCGTTTTCTTTTTGTTCAGTTAGCTTTTCGTGCACGTAACCCAGATATAGATTTTAGTTTATTGTTGAATTGTCTATGTATTTTTTGTTTTCTTTCGACTTTTTAATCACTTTTCACCTGAACTTGTTTATTTTCTACCTGTTGTCACGTTTTTCTTATAAAATGGAATAACATATGTACGCATGAACATCCTGTACAAAAATTTTAATCCTTTCAAAATATTTGGCAGGAATTTCAAAATGTTACGATGTGCTGCAGATGCGATAAATTAAATCATACCTTAAAAACGTCAGCCATTAACTTTATTTTTGTGTCCTTCATATGGTTTAATATTGGAAAAGAAGGTTTGTTAGTTTTAAAATGTTAACATCTATTATGGTTTGAATGCTTGTGTTGATAAGTATAATGTGTAAGCTGTGACCTAATTTCATAACAAAATATACTTACATATATACATACTCAAGTACAACTAAGTATGTATGCATGTAGTAGTTTTGTTTTAGAAAGCATTGAATATAACGATCACATGTATTACAATAGAAATACCCATATACATTTGCAAATCGAAAATTTTAGAGTGCATATGTATGTTTATATGGTTAAAGTAAGTGAAAGTAAGCAGAGGGTATTTTGTATTCCTCTCATATATTTTTAAGCTAAGATTGCTACAAGCAAAATTTAAAGCTTTAACTTTAACTGTAACATAAAAATGATCTTAAGTTCCACAAACTTACAAAGAATTTTAAATCCGATATATTAACATTTAAAAATGTTTATATGGAACTCCCCATATACATATTTATTTACAAAATTTTCTATGTGGCCTCATATTTTTTGTTATTTATTACATTGTTTTGTTGTTGTGAATATGTGATTTATCATTTGTAACAAAATCCATTTGTTTAGTATTTCATTGTTATAAATCTCTCGCTCTCTGTCTCTCTTTCAAGCTGTTATTTTATATTATTTAAGAGCAAAACATGTATCTAAATATGTATTATTACACTGTGCGACAGTGAAAAAGGTATACAGACTTCCTTCAAAAAACGGTGTTTTTTGCAAAAAAAAAAAAGGTAATTTTTGCTAAATAAGTCATCTGAATATGTTCAGATCGTACAGGTATGTTCACAAAAGTTGTTGTAGAAGATAGTATTGGAAAAAAGAAAGATTCCTGCGAGCTATGCTCAAAAAAGTAAAAAAATCCAATTTTTTTTTTTGCATTTTCTTACAAATATCCAAAAAAATTTCTCCGGCGATAAAATGTTTAAAAAGTTGCTTATTAGATACTTACCTACAACTTTGCTGCAGACATTAAAACGCTATCAGCAAGTCTGAATGAGTTATTGGCTAAAAGGTTATGGTACCAATTTTCGGAAAATTCTCCAAGTGTCCCAATATGCTGAGGAACTTATATTGCAAAACGGAGCTAGGGTTTTACTCAGCTCAAGTAGTACTATCGAACCTAGTCAAACCTGTGTACTTTGCAAAAAGTTGTTTTTTTGTCGCACAGTGTTATTATGGTGGTATTTAAATTAGTTGAAAAATTTGCAGATAAATTTTTCTTAAGTTTTCTGTTTTTGAAAAAAGATTTATTTGTGAAAAATATTTAATGAACTAAATTAAGGACCTTTGGAAAAAATCCTCTGTTAAAATAAATTTTTTATTAACATATTTTCTTTAACTATTTATTTTAAAAAAATTATGCTAAATAAAATATTAAAAATTTTCTATTAGTCGTATTGACAAAAAAAATTTTTTTTTTGTTGCGAAATAAAAAAAAATCCGAAGAAAATTGTTTACAATTAAATCTTTTTTTTTTTTGTAAAATCTTTACATAATTTTCCAAAAAATTATTTTACGAACTTTTTTGGTCCAACTTGATTTTAAGCGTTTTACGATTTTGTGATTTTAACAAACTCCCACAATTTGAAAAATATAGCTAAAATATAAGAAAATTCCAGATTTACAAAAGATATTTATTTACACAATTTTCAAATATTTTTTTTTATGAAATACGTTGAACCTTTTTAATATTTTTTAATATTTATTGAAAAATTCTTATTTGGAGAAAAAACTTTCAATACACATTTTTATGAAATCTCCGACATCTAATTTCAGACAGAAACTCAAAACAATTAAGTCTTCTTGATTGTAAAGTAAACATTTTTTTATATATATAAACATATGAATGTATATACATGTAGTACCTATTGATATACCTAACACTTATGAACATATATGTATGTGATCTTAATGCCATATATTTAGATAACATTATTGTAAAAATATTTGTTTCAGATTCTTTCTATTTTACGTCAAGCAATCCCTGTCTTTATTATATTTTTTTGTGCAATTGTTGCTGTGTATGTTTCAGTAGTTGTTTTATATATAAATGTGTTAGTTGTTACTCTATGAATGGTTTACTTCCGCTTCCTTTATATCCGCTTCCACATATACTCACATAATTTGATTTCTTTATTTGCTTTAAGCATGAGCCTGTGTCTGTGACACACATACATATATTTTCATTGTATCGTGTGATGGTGAAAAATTGTTGGCCATTTTTCTTCTTCTTTATCATCTTTTTAGTTCGTTTCTTTAGTGATGAATTGGTGTTCTTCTTTTGTATTATACTCGCCAGTCAACTGCCCTAAATACAAAACCAGTATTTAACTCGGTTTTGTTTGGGTTTCCTTGGGAAGATACAAAATAAAATTGTTACAGTTGTCTTGTGGACAGATTTATTCTTTTATTATTATAATAGTTTTTTTTTCATTATTTAATGTCTCATAGTCTTTTGTCAAGGAATTTTGTATATTTTGTTTAGGTTTAAGTTAAAATCAATAGCTCAAGTTAACAAATTACCTTAGATTTGTTATTGTACAGTAAGATCAAGGTAAAATAAATATGTATAGAAATATCTTAATAAAAGAAAATTTTTTTTTTTTTTTTTGGTATAGCTTAAAGACTACATACAGAATTAAGTTTTAGAAAATATATGATAGAACATTTTTTTGCTGTAAGTAGATAAAATTTTAATTCATTAATAGAAAATTAAAGATTTTCTCCCTTATAAACAATTTTAGAAAAAATTATTTTTAAAACTTAACTAAAATACTTAAATTATTTCATATTTATTAAAAATACTTAAGAAATATGTTTTCATGTTCTACAAATTGCTTGGCTGCTTTATACATTATAGATTTTAAACTGTCGAAATTTTTTTTACTAGAAACCATTTTTACCATAAGCTTTTGTGAGAAATTTTTATATAATAAATTTTCAGTTTTTAGGAAACTCTTGACAAACATTTGGTTAAATTAACTTAACTCCCTCTTTATGTAATATTTCCAATAAAGTTTCTGTTGAACTGAATATTTTTAATTGTGGGTGGTATAAATGTATTTAAAGAAAATTTTTTTTAACTATGACATTCTTGTTTTTTAAAAAAAAATTCTGATTTTAATTCTTTGTTCTAGTATATATTTTAAGGTTTGCAATTCTCTTATATATAGTTTATTTTATTAAAATTTAATTAATAAATTCTCTGCTGCTGCCTTTTTTTGGTAAATTTTCTACATTTCTATGTATATTTTTAAATGTGACAAACATACTTTTTTATATAAAAAATATATAATAAAAATCTCAACTCTCAATTGTCTCGCTGTCAAGGACTTAATAGTGGTACTTCATGCATATGCTATGATTGAACTTAAAAAAAAAAAATGAGAATAACATCAATAAAAGGACATTACCCATACCATAACCATGCAACGTATTTATTCATGCAGTTAAGTTATCTGCCAAAGGTTGTGTGCACGTTCCCTTTTAAAACCAAACTTTTTATGTAAGTTTGAACATAAATGTGTGTGTGTGTTGATAGTTGTTAAAGTGGTAGACAAAATGTCATTTTTGTCAACATGTCTGGCTTATCCAGTACCGTTGTTCATTCTCTCACTCATTCATATCCAACTGTTGTCGTATAACTCATTTTTTCAGCTTTTTCTGTCTCTGTTAAGTTGTTTTTATTTCTGACTTTGGTACATATGTATGTGTGTGTATTTCTTTTTCTATCACATTGTGATGCAGATTGGCATATTCGATTTATTTTATAGTTGTCACAAAAATACTATGTATATGAATATTTGATGACTACATTAAGGTATATCCAAGAAAATGATTGTTAAATGTGTTATGCAAAATATATGTACATATCGCACACCCAGTTCAAAAGTGGCACAACTCAAAATTTTAATTTTTCGAGTTTATATACTGAAACTATCCACAATACACTTGATTATCTATAAGAAAAATATCAGTGTTTTTTGTTGTTGTTAACTGTTGCTAAAAACAGTTATGTCTTTCTTTATGTTTTAATTGGTATAAAGTTGCAATTCATAAAAGTGACTTATTTTTAGTTGTATCGCTAAGTGCTAAATAGTTTTAATTCGAATTCAATGGTCCAACGTTTTTGTTTTTAAAAATTTTAAGTTGTGTCTGTATGTGCATGAAAATTACATTGCAAAAAGAAAGCAGCAAATACCAACTCCGTTAGAAGACACGTGTTAAAGCTTATTGTTAAAAGACAAAAAAGATAGTGCTCGGAAACTATGAAAAATGGAGTTATAATAAAATCATAATTAAAAAATATATGGATCATGACAAACTAACATTTTTTTTATTAAATTTAAACTGGCTTTTAATTACCTTTCAAGTCTTGACGTTGTAAAAGGAAATTTTATTTTTATATATGTATGTATGCATGTATGTAAAGATATATTTTGCCAAGAACACACTCTTCCACATATAGAATTGTTGTGGTCTTTCAAAAATAGAATCACCATAGTTTACAATGGTAATTTACAAAAAAAAATGAAATTTTCTATTTAAAAATAAAAATATTTATAAAACCCATTACATTTAACACTAAACACCCTAATGTTTTTTTTTATAGCAAAAAGACGACAATTCTTTGTTAGATTTCAAGACTATTATTGATGGTTCATAGCGCAATACAAAAACTAATAAAAATAAATTTTATATTTATTCCTTTGCAATTAATTTTTATTACAAATAATTTTCAATTCTTTTTATCTGTTTAAGATTTTAAAATCATTTTATATGAAATTATAATATTTTTTTTTTATTACTTTCCTATAAAAAAAAAAATATGTCAAACATGCTTTAACTTTCCAATTGGTTTTTTGTTGGCTCTACTTAAGAAAAAGTTAAAACCAATTTAGTTTCATGGAAATATGATTTTATTTTTCTTCAAACGATTTTTAATAAAAATGTCATCATAAAAATTCCATTTTAACTATCATATTTTCTTCGTTTTTACGTCTACTTTAACAAAGGAAAATTGGCAAAAAAAAAAATATTAAATCGACGCACATCTAGAAGTAGAGCCCCTTAGAGATCAAGCTTCTTATATGTAGAATAAAAATGTTTTGCTTAGCTTAAAAGCAATTGAGAAAAAAAAACCAACATTCAACACACAAACAAACGCACACATATAAACATCTAATACCAAAAAGGGACAATTTCGTTTATACTTAATATAAAATTCTATCTTTTTTATAAACACCCACATGGTTGTTTATCACAAATATTTCTTTGAATGGTTATTTTGCGATAAGAAACTCTCTGTTTACTTTTTTTTTTTCTTTTTTATTATTTAGTCTCTTTAGATTTTTAATATAAATATAATATGCAAAAATGCCAAATATTTTATGTGTTTTTTATACTTTGTATTTTTACGCACTCCAATAGGGGCTTTTGTTTAAGATGAAGAGGCAAAAAGGAAATAAATTATGATAAAAATATTTTAAAAAATATTCTTTCCATAAACTTAAAATTATCTTTTTCTATTGACATCATACGCATTATCTTTAAATATGTGCAAACAATTGTTGTTGGTGGTTTTTAAATATGACATTAATTTTTGTTTGTGTTAAAAAGAATTGAATAGAATGAAAATCAAAACGTAGTGTCGAATTTAAGACACACTTCATGTGCCGATTCTTATTTATTTACCTTTGAAGGTCCCCACACGATAGATTACTTGGGAAGAATAAATATGAAAATTTTTAATAAACAGTGTTAATCCCTAAAATTTAAGAAATCAAAAGTGTTAAGTTTATTTTTTACGAAAACCGCTTAAAACCGATACCAATAAGTCTTAGTAAAGAAAAAGTCAAAGTTAGCAAGAATAAGAAAGGCAACATGCAATGTTTTAAAATTTTCTTAGAGCTGTCGAAAGTTATCAAAAACAAATGGAAATTATAACTGAAATTAGAAAGAACTGTATTAATAAATTATATATATATATTTTGGATATAATAAAACTGCACAAAATTTATACAAAACAAAAAATGTTTGTATGTATGTTCCAAACAAACTTTTTACAACAAATTCATAAAAACTGAAGTGGTTACAAATTTCATCCCAAACAGGTTTGACGATATTAAAATTGTTTAACTATGTTGCAAAACCTTAAAATATATACCATATAATTATTTCAGTTTCACATTTGTTTTTAAATTGATATATTTACGATTTTAAAAATTCGTATGGAAAAATTTTTTAAGTAAAAATGTCTAATTTTTAATATATAAAAAACTTATTTTTTTTTTTTTTTTTTTTGGATTTGCTATAAAATATATTTTTAAGTAAATGAATTTGTTAATATGTTTTGCGAAATATGCTTAAAATTTTTCCTATATAAATTTTTTTACGATAAAAAAATTTTTACTAATTTACAAACCTGTACGATATTTCACTCTTCTCTATGTATTTTTTTAATATTTTTGTAACATTGCGATGTTTGAAATTGAATACAGAAAACCTTTTACGATATAAAAGATATACATATGTTATAAATTTTATGATCTTATCTTTTTTTTTATAAATCATTACGATTTAACTAAGCTTTTCTTAGACACATATATTAAAGCACTCAATAGAGTTTTAAGGATACTAAAATGATGATCATAAAACTTTAAATATATTTAAGATTTAATCTTTTTTTTGTATCAGAATGTTTGTCAAAAAATGTTTACGGTATTACAAAATCTTTAAGAAGAAGATATTTTTGCGATATAATAAACCTTTCTTTTTATTACATTAAGTATTTTGCAAATTTTCTTTAATAAATATTTCTATAGCTCATTTTCGCAAAAAGTTTAAAAAAGTTTTTATATCGTTTTTACGTTACTATAAAATGTTATACAAAATTTTTTTTGGAAATATAAAATTTATTAAGCCTATAGTACACGACATGTTAAAAGCAACATGCTTATGTGACTCTGGCGTAATTTTGTCGTCATCATGAAGCGACATTGGCTACATGTTGTATACTTTCACTTTCTAGCTTTAAAAACACCCAGTTATATTTCGTATACTATCAAAATTTTACCGCATGTAGCTCCTACAACTTATTTTTAAAATGTTACCGATATGATAAACATTTTCGTGACGTCATACGACACATATGCGCATGTTGCTTTTTACATTTCGTGTCCTATAGACTTTACTGTTTTTATTAGCAAAATAAATTTTTTGAATTTATTATTAGGATATTTATTTAATTGTTATGATGCTTAGCAGAGCCTATTAGAAAAGTTATCTCGAGAAGTTTGTGGTAAACAAAATATAAACCTTATAAAAAATAAATAGAAGTTTTGAAATACACATTTAGTATTTATATGATATCAATTATCAATAATAAAAAAGATTTTATATTGTATTGTTTTGACTTCTTGGCGGATTTTACTACTTTCCAAACTATATTATGCGAGGGGTATTTGAAAAAAATCTTTTCTCTCTATCAAAAAAAAATTTTAATATATGTTAAACATATTTAACTTTCTATATATGTATATATATTTTTTAAAAAATTTTTCATACAAATACAAACTTAAGTTTCTGCATTTGAAAACCTTGAAAAAACTAAACCTACGCAGCCATCCAATATACAACAAATTGAAAATAAACAAGCAAACATATTAACATAAAATTTTTTGCCTAAATTTTTTGCCAAAATTGTTTTTTTTTTATTATAATAAAGCCTACCTTTTGAACCAAGTAACAAATATATTTTTTTGGCACTTAAACTAGAAAAAAGCTAAAAATATAAAAATGGCAACGTTATCAAAACCTTACAAGTTTGCTAATAAACATCTATAAATATGTCAATGATTTTCTCTATTGTTATTATTTTATTCGCAACAATTTTTCTATAATTTTCAAATACATATACACTTTTTTGTTGGCTTTTTTGTTGCTCCTCTGCCACACTTACAGTTGATTGTCATCGATATTGTTATAATATTATGGTATTTATTACATTTTGTTGTTGTGTTGGTCCATAAATGGTCGTAACAATAAATATCAGTTGTTATGATGACAAAGGTTAGAAAAATACAATCATAATAATAATTTAAAAAAAAGGAAAAAAGGAAAAATTAATTCAGGGAAGAAATTACGAAAAAAAGTTATCTAAAAATAGGCTGCATTGGTGATTTGCAAACAGACAAACAGTAGGGTAGTGTTATTCCTATTAACATGGATTATGTTAATTTCGTTTTTTTTTTTAATAAAAAAAACATATTAAGTAATAATGTCACATTATTATTTTTTTTTCATTATTTATTTATTTTAGATTGAGGTTTTAATTTAAAGAAATAACGTCAATTAACTACCCGATGCCTCATGGAGCTCTTTTTTAAAAACTTTAAATACTACCTCTAACAGTCAACCCTAAATTAGAGCATTGGGTGTTGCGTTAAATGGCATTTAGTGTTGACGTTGAAGTGACTTACCTTAATAAGAGCAGATTAATTGTGTAATTGTAAATTGCTAGTTTAAATGTGAAAATAGCTAAAATGGCATTACTGTTTAAACAATAAGAAAACCTTCCGCATCCAATTACAGTTTCTAACGCGCTGTCAGTATCGGTTTTTTCAATTGCAATGCATTAAGGCGGTGCTATTTCGGTTTGTTTCATACAGTTTGTATGGACATTAGAATTTATGACAGATAGACAACGCTAAGAGCAGTGATTTAGGTTTGACTGTAATGTAGGTTGTAGGCCTTGTAGAGGTATTTCTAAAACAGTTTTTAAGCATGCGATTTTAGGCCGATTTAAGTATCAAACAAATCGTTAAAATAAGACATTTCAACCATAACTTTAATTTAAAAACTAATAATGAAATCAAAAAAACTTCTCCACGAGTTTAAGGTGGCAGCTTTTGTAAAATTATTTACCTACCGCATGTTCTACCTTTAACTCCTGACTACTTTTTCTTTGAAATTATTTTTTCTTAATATTTATTTTTATTTTGTTACATTGTTTCTCAATAAAGTAAACCTTTTTTTTTTGTTCAACAAAATAATAATAAAAAAGCTGTCTTTGTACATATGAGAATATGTAATACATTTTCCTGGCAAAATGAAAATTGTATTAAAAATTTTAAAATAGGTCTTAAGGGGCATATAAACCGTAATAATAAACGCACTAACCTTAAGTGAAATATATTTGAATATTCACATACATATGTGTCGCATAAAGAACATTTTATTAAAAATTGAAAATACTAAAATGAAATTGTATAGGGAAAGTGTTTTGAGCCCAAATTTAATTCTATAATATTTGCAAGAAATTCAAATATTTCGCATAGCTGTGCTTAATAAAATTTATTTTCAAAGGATGGACAAATAATTCTTGGAAGGAAAATATTTTTTATTGTTATTAATAAAATAATTGTAGGAAATTAAAAAAAAATGCCTTAGACGATGTCACAAGAATTGTTTAAACATATAATTCATTCACAAAAAGTAAGAATTACAATAAACTTTTTACTGCTTCGCTTAATTCCTGCTGTTTATATTAAAATTATTTTATTTATATTTTTAGCCTAAAAACTTTTTAAAAAACAAAACGTAAACAAATTACTGAAAGAATACACAGAATCAAAATGCCACACTAAAGGGTTGCACTTTACCTCCCAAATGCTCTTACAGCATTAAACAGCCAAAAAGTTGCTTCAGGTCATGTGCTTTTTAGCTAACAGAACGAATAATATAGAGCAAGAAACAATGATTTACAACAGGGGTGCTCATAGCTAAAACTGTGATTGTATTAGTGAGAGAGTTTCCCAGCAATAACAAAATCAACCGTTTGAAATATGATGCTGCATTATATT
>NDXZ01065330.1:336-12763 GCA_003055125.1 Paykullia maculata | reverse complement strand
AGGTGAGCCACGTCCAGTATAGTGTTCGTTGAAAAACACTGGGCTCTTGCATGGGCAAAAGCAGGACAGTGGCATAGGTAGTGTTCCATCGTAAGAGCAAATTCATTTAAAAAAAACTTCAAGTTCATAATATTCGCCTATAGAAAAGTCTATTTTGATATAAATATTCATAAAGCAAACATTTTTTTTAATAGAAAGATATATAAAGCAAGATTTTTTATAAATAATCCCATAATTATTTTCTAAAAGAAATCTTATTTCCGTTTCATCAATGTGCGTTTAATTACACATACAAAATTGCTTTTGTTTTTCGTACTCTCACATGTCAAAGCGATCTCTATTAAAGCCCGCATTCTGAATTTAAATGTAAATTCATTATCATAAAATGTTTTTCAAATATGGCTTAAGGCAAAGAAAATTTGAAATTTTTCTTTTGAAACTGCATATTCCAAAAATGACTTACTTTTTGTAGAAATATCCTTAAGGGTTGTAGGCCAAAAACGTATAATCTTCAGCGCTAATTAAAATGTAACAACTCTTTAGAATCGAACAATTAAATTGTAAATAAAAAAAATAAAATCGAAAATCCAAAATATTAATTCAATTGGAAATTACAGCACCCAAAAACGCCATCATAATTATAATAAGTACTCGTATGTATGTAACCTTCAATATAAAGATTTTTATTTTGTTTAGATTTACGTACATACATAAATACAAATGTATGTATAAATACGAGTAAATTCTCACAAAGAAGGAGATTACATGAGAGTTCACGAAGCCACGCATGCTCATATTGCTGGTGTGTCAGACACTCTTCAACTATTTATGACTATTTTTTTTTTGCTTCATTGCAATATTTACTTCCTGTGTAGTCGAAAAAATCTTTATCACTTTTTCTGTTTGCAATTTAACAGTTTTTGGTCCTACGCCCGCAGCTTTTTTTTTTAATTTAATTTTTCTTATTTTAGAATTTAGTTCTCATAGTTGTTTGATTTTGATTTCGAGAGTTTTTATTGGGTGCAGTGCTGTGATTTAAATTAATTTCCTTATTAACGCATAATAAATAATAATAAGTACTCGACACTCGTTGGTTGGTAACATTGAATAAAAATTATAATTTTATGGACAATGAATCTATAAATTTATGTCAAAGTTTCTCTAAGTGTTAGTGTGTGAGATTTTAACTTCCCTCTCGTTACTAATTAAGCAGAAAAGAAGAAAAAATACTCCCAAATAAGTACTCGCTGCAATTGACAAATATTCTTGTATTCGCTTTCAAAAAGCATCAAATCAATCACATCCGTTTCAGTTGTAAATTCATTAAAGTCTTTGTAATTTAATGAAAATTGATTGATACATACATCGTCTAACAATGTTTATTGTTTTTTAATTTAACAACTTAAATTCCTCACATTATTTTCTCAAGATTAAAAAATAAATCAATTCTTTTTACATTATTTTGTCGTTAATCTATTTATAGAATTCAACTGAAATATTTGTATCTCTTTCAAAAAGATGCGAGAGAGGTGAGAGTCTTTATAATAAATAAATATTTTGCAACAACTATTTTCCAACAAAAACCTTTTAATCTTTTAATATTAACTGTAATAACTCTAATATTATTAAAATTATCTATTGTTTCATATAAATTTTTAATGACCAAACAATACTTACCTTAAGCAGGTTCAATGGCTTTTGTTGCATGTAACCTAGCCTAATCCGTTTAAAAATAGTTTAAGTTAAATTAAAGTAGTTTTCTTTCTATTTAGTCAAGTGTATTGTTTTGTTAATGTTTTGTTCTAATAACATTTAACATTTTGTCGAAATACATTAAGTCTTGTTTGAAAATAAATTGTTTTGCAAATAAATGTCTAAACAAATGATTTTCAGTTATTTTTTTTTTTTATTAATTTTGGTTTTCTGTACTACAATCCCTTTATGTTGAAAAAGTGTTTGGTGTTTTATTTTATCTGCAGCTAAACATCAGCACAACAGTCTTTTAGAGAGTTTTTTGTTGTTGTTGTTGTTTTTTGGTTTCTAAAACCCGACAGGGTACTAAGCCAGATAATGACTTTGTTGGCTGGGAATTTAAGTTGTGTGGACATTGTGCGATTGCGCACAAGTACTTCTTTGTTGTTAATTCAAATTTATATAGAGTTTTAGTTTAACCCATAAACGAAAGAGAGGGTTTAATATCTAAGTTAAAAAATAATAATTTTAAAGAAAAAAGCTCCAATATGTTTAAGTATTTTTTAAAAATATATTCCTCTACAGTGAAACAATTAAACTTAAACAAGTAAAAGCGCTATATTCGGCTGTGCCAAATCTTATATACCTTTCACTACGTGCATTTATGTATGTATATATATGTATATACATATGTATGGACGTATGTATTTAAATGTCCGAAAGGTATTTAACGACTTAGAAAACTCGATTTTTTTTAATATTAATTTTAGTCCATATAGATTTTTCGCTCATATCTTTGCTAATTCTGGGCAAATTAGTATTTTTTTTTTCAAATTTCCCAAAAATATAATAATTTTTGTGTAAAATAAAACATTTTTCTTTTACTTATATCTCGTTATTTGTCGGATTTTAATGATTTTCAGTACCAAGAATCTGAGGGAAATTTCTGATTGTTTAATACTAGTAACGGGTCCATATGACATCGGGGGGCTAAGAAAACTCAACCCAACTGTCAACAGAAGCAGATAGACAGACGGAAATGGCTAAATCGACTTCCTTATCTATAAGGATTTAGAATATACATATGTATGTACTTTATGGGGTCGCAAATAAATATTGTATAAATTATAAACGGAATGACAAACTTATATACATATACCCTTGTCACCTGTGGTGAAGGGTATAAAAATATATAACAACCTTGACTTGTATGATAAGATTCTTTAAACAATCATACTCTAACTTACGTCAATAGTTTTAGTTTCTATAGTAGTTAAGCAACATTTTTATTTCACTAACTAATAACTAAGGGTTAATACATACATATGTATGTGTTTTGACTCATTGAGATATTAGTCCACAGAGTTTGTTTGTTCGTTAGAGTTTCTCTTAACTATTCTTGGCTTCCTTGCTGTTTTGTGGTTATCAGTTAGTGTAAATCTTTATGAGGTTGTTTGCGTCTATTGTTTTCTGGTGTACAACAACACTTATCAAACATACACACAATAACAACAACAACAAAAGTCAATACAATAATACTGAATAACTGGGTTTTTTTTTTGTTTCATTTATCAACATGAATTTAATGGAAAATTGAAAATTTTCAATTTTGAAAACCCGTGAACAATAGAAATATTATCAATATGTTTAAATGTGACCATGAAGGCTTTTCTTTAAATAATTAACATTGAGTTAAGAGTTCTCTAGTGCAGAGTTGCTTTTGAGTGATCAAAAAAAAAAAATGTTGACAAAACTGCGTATCAGTCTCTCATTCACTGTGTGTGTGTGATTGTTTGTTAATTGTTTGCTAGTGTAGTCTTATCAGTGATGATCATCTTCTAACATTAACATTACCATTAACATTAGTTATAGAAGTTTTAAATAAATACAAATACAAATTAAATGGAAAATCAAGTAGTCGATTGTGTTAAGGAATGTACATATGTACATACATACGTATTTTAATTATGTGTAAATTCTCCTTTTTCTTTCGTTATCCGTTTACAGTTTTTTCCATTTTCGCTTAAAAGTTAATTAACCAAAAATATGATGGTATTTTAGGAAAACTTAATAAGATGAACAAATACAAACAAAATAAAAAATATCCCTTAAGGCTAAGTACAAAAACACATACATACACATATGTTTATACATAAGTTATGATATCCTCATAAGATAAGGTCAGAAAAATTTCAATTTCAGCACCACAGGATGCCAATTGACTGTTCGAATTAAAAAAAAACAACGAAATTTTATTAATATAAATTCACACTAGATTTCAAATTTTCCTGTTTCTCTGTTCTTAACCTCAAAACAAGGCGGTTTTTATGGCCGCTTAAAATTTAGTTTTGGTTTTAAAATCGTCATCGAAAACTTTTCAAATTTACGATGACATTTATGTCATCAAAATGTTTTTGTTTCTTTTCCTTTTCCTGTTGTCTGTTCCATAACCTTAATAGTTCAAACTATC
This sequence comes from Paykullia maculata, assembly GCA_003055125.1. Classification (NCBI taxonomy): domain Eukaryota; kingdom Metazoa; phylum Arthropoda; class Insecta; order Diptera; family Rhinophoridae; genus Paykullia; species Paykullia maculata. The sequence continues at coordinate 8,601 of NDXZ01065330.1, read as the reverse complement.
ACCACCGCCACTACAACTGCTACTAACAATTACTTATAACGAGTATGATTATTTTTATGCTGATGTTGAAATAGTTTAATCCCTGTTTATTTAGTTTAGAAAATCATAAACTCGTTCGTTCGTTTTATTTGTTTGATCTTAATTATTGTCGACAGTTCCATTCACTGGCATTAATAGTTTATTGTTTCTTTTAAAGTTATAAACAACTTTTCAATTGTTAAACGACGTCAATTACTAATTGTGTGGCATAATTAAAATACCACACCTACTTTTACCTTTTTATTTCTTCCTCCTTTACTCTTTTCTTTACTTTTAGTTTTAAATAAAGCACCTCAGTTGTGCTGTAAATGCTTGTGAAATAAATGAGATTCTAACAATCCGTTTAAATTTTTATAGACACCCTTTTCCTAGACGGCTTTCTTTAAGTAAAATAATCCTTTCTTGCACTGCTTCCTGGCACCCAGAGTCACAACAGTTTCAAAATACAACAAAATGTTTTGTAGCAACTTCCTTTATATTCCTGCTGTCACCCTAAAAAAAATTATTTTCTTTTCTTGACAAAGAGGATTTTGTTTTTTATCACCTCTTTTTGTAGAGTTGGGTAAATTATAGTGTTTAGTTTTCTTCTTCTTTTTTTTTGCCGTTTTGTAACTGTAAATGCAAGTATTGTCTGCAATTTTTGGCCGAATGATCCTTTGACGTCTACGTGTCGATATCAGTTTGAAGAGATCTTTCGTTTGTATGACTTACATAAGTACATTAATAACAAATGTTACTTATGTATTTTGGCGTTATTTTTCACACCTTGGTTTGTTTCTTTTCGTCGTTAAGAGTATATTATGGCCTTGAAGGGGTTGTAACGTGCCATATCTTGGACGATCTCGTCATGTTGGCAAAATGAATAAAACTTTATCTGATGTTGTTTAACAATTTAAAGGATTTGATGGCATATTTAAATGCGTGAGAAAAATGTTTTGTTTAATGCTTTCTTAAACTATTTTAAATAAAAATGTGACGCATTTAGTGTTTTAATATACCTACATACGTATGTATGTATGTTATAATAACATATTGATTGATATAAGTAAACCATGGAGAGTGTTCAAAAGAAAACTATATTAATCATTAATGATAATAAGGAATAATTTGGTTAGAACAGTTAAAGAAACATTGCATATGGAAAACTTTTAATATCACTTTATCGCTTGTGGAATAACAAATAAGTTTTGGAAAAATCTTAAACCAGATATTGATTAACATATAATGCAGAAAGTGAATCTAAGCTTTAAAAAATAAAAAGAAAGGAAAAGGTATAACGGTTCAATGTGACTTTGATTGATTTTATTTGTTTATATTTCTATTACGGAAAATTTCTGTTCTTACAGAGTTTTGTAATATTTCGAAACTAAAACTTTAAGCAAAAGACTTTGATATTAAAGATGATGTAAATGAAGATTCTGCACAAGTGTATTTTAACACACTGTGGCTAGGCTGCTTGAAATGCTGCCCCAAATACGCTTACCTTAAAGCATTCTACCTGTGGCAATAATGCCAATTTTTCGTATACATATGGTTATCGATTTTATTATAGTTTCAAACGACCGGAAAACGATTTTTGATTAAGAGCACTATCTATTGAAAGAAAATAAGAGTTATCCAGAAAATCCCCCAGATACTTGACATTAAAAAAATCTATGAGAACTCGTTGAGCATGGAATTTTTTAAATACGACGTTTCTCCCAAATGGTTGGTACTGCCATATTATCCTACTATTAAAGTGACCAGATATACCTCCTGAAGATACTACCAGGTCGTTTTCTTATTTGATTAAATCCAAACCTGATGTAGGATTCTAAAGGATATGAGCAAAAAATATAACACAATGGCTTGTCGTTCTCTGAATTAAATTTGGATATGAGAACTTGTTTTATTATACAAAAAGAGAACAAGACTTAGCGTTCAATGTTTTAAAAGTGAACTTTAAATTCCGTATTTTTGCGCTGCTTTGGAACTCTAAAAAGACTTAAAAATCCAAAATTAATAATAATTTCAAAAGTTTTTTCCAATGTAAGGAAAATCATACCTTTTAGATGATTTCCGTTACATTAATTTAATATTATTAAATATTAAACATTTTTGATAGAAAATTTTACTTTAAAAATAGAATCAATTTTAAAAATATTTTGCTTCTTAGTCATGCTAAAACGTCTGAGTTAACAACTATAGTTTGCACATAGAACTCTTAGTTCCAAAACTCATGCTAAAGAAGTTGCGGGCAGCAACTAAGTTGACTAAAGTCTGCAGTCACATAGTACATGGAACAATTTAAATAAAAATCTATAGAATATGAATGTCATTGTAGGACAAAAATGTTGGATAATTAAAATGTGGTAACTGTAACTACTTGTATGAGTATAAAAGAGAAACCCACAGGATTAAATATACACACATACACAATCTAAACTACCAACCTGGCCGTCAGTTAGAAGTAGATATGGATGTAAATATGTAAATACGTAGTACCTCTCGCACTATGAATAAAATTTAATTTAGACACACACACTAACATTTACACCTAATTACAATACTCACACAACGAAGACACAGAGCAGGGCAATGTAGTGAGTAAAAGGTGAAGTATCACTTGGATAACTTCACTTTATGACATAAATACACACATATGTATGTATGTATATGTATTTGTGTATGGATAAATGGATAATTGCTTATCCATTTACTGTAAAACAGCCAATCACAACAGAGTAGAAGTTGGTAAAGTGTGTGTGTGTGTTCATGTTCTGTTAAAGGTGCACCATTAGTTGTATTGGCAGAAGTGATGAAGGAGAAAAAGAAACTAAACAAAAACAACCCTAAATATCAAAAGACCACGGCAAGGTTCGCTAGAAAGTAACTTAGTCTTGTGATATGGCAGAGTGAAGTCAGTCAGCATTGCGCAGTCGTTTCGAACAGTCACAAGTAGAGTTCGGTAAAAAGTAAAAAAAGCGAATAAAAAACAATTTATGTTTGGAAAAAAAACATGAAATATTTATATTAAAGACCCAACAAAAAAAAAATATATATGTATAAACAGACTTATTAAATGTATTAAAAATATACAAACAATCACAAGTGTTTTAGTGTAATAAAGTCATAGAAAGAAACTAGAAATGGTTATTAAAACACCTTTAATTGTGCCCTGTGGCGCTGCTAGTCCCCCCGCCACAAGATCTCGTGTACAAATCGATTGGGATATAAATGATACCGTTATACCAATGGTCAATGAGTTTGATGATTTTTATGATTGGGCCGACGGTCACTGCAGACTAGTGTACGCGACCAGTAATGAAGATGCGAAAAAACATTCTTCTGGCTGGGCTATGCGTAACACCAACAATCATAATATTAATATTTTGAAAAAAAGTTGTCTTGGTGTTTTATTGTGTTCGGCCAAATGTAAATTGCCCAACGGCAGGAGTGTTCATCTAAGACCTGCTATATGCGATAAGGCCAGACGTAAACAACAAGGAAAACAATGTCCAAATAGGTAAGTGCCTCCTTGAAAAAGCACTAAAACAGAAGAAATTCAATTTTATAACGCAAATAAAGTAACAAAAATCAATTATGTTATACATATGTGTTTATGTACATTGTTATTTAAAAAAATTTTTTAGAAATTGCACCGGCCGTTTGGAAATTCAAGCCTGTCGTGGCCACTGCGGTTATCCGGTAACACATTTTTGGCGACGTTCCGGTAATGCTATATTCTTTCAAGCCAAAGGCACCCATGATCATCCCAAACCTGAAGCCAAGGGTTCTTCAGAAGCCAGACGATTATTGGGCAGTGGTCGTCGAACTCGCAGCTTAGCAGTGATTTTGGCCAGAGATGCTGCTCTTAATGAAAAACTTAGTAGTTTAAGGGGAGCCAAGAGACAAAGTAATAAAATGTTTACCAGCAACGACAACATTATAGTGCAAACATCAAAAAAGAAACACAACTTAAGAGCAATGCCTAATGCTTCTAACTCAACCACAAACTCTTACAACAATGATGCTGCACAATATGAAATCACTTTGACTAACTCTCAATGGCAGCCCGAAATGAATACACAAGTTTATAGTGCTCCTCTGCCAGAATTTAACTATAACAATCAGCCCAATACAGCGTTGGAGCAAATGTCCTATAATGCACACTACGAAAGCCCAGCTAATCAACAGCCTTTAACTTCACCTCACAGCACAAACTGCAGCTATCAACAGCAGTATTTATCTAATAACTCCTTAATCGATGACTCTGTCTTATGTCAACACACGGGAAGTTTATATGACCAGCAACAATCACAACCTTTTCAACAGGACTTTGCAGTGCAAGATGCCCAAAAATGGATGTATGAAAGTTGTGATGATACCTCCAGTCTTACCAGCAGTTCAGGTTACAACTCCGATGACTATTACATTCCAAATTTTTTGCCCTCCACTCCAAATGTATTTAATGTAACTGCAACTGTGCAACCCATTGCTAACGAAGCACAACATTCACAACAGCAAAGTTCCTCATACTACCCCCAACCGACCACCACTTCAACTGGCTCGTCAACGACAACTGATATCTATACAACAGTGTTTGATTCTAACCTACCGCCCAGTTCAGCCTTGTATGGTGCTATCGATAACTACCAGCCAAACATTTCACATTCCAATTTCACTGATAACGGTGTGAGTCAGCAACAGCAGCAATATCAAAACTTATCATCTTACACTTCCGATGCAGGTCCCGATTTCTATTACAGCAATTTGGGTGGTGATAACGGTGGTGAGTGGAATATACAAATCGATTCCACATCAGCACATCTCTATGCCACACAATCATCTTTACCCAGCCTGCAAAATAATGCGTTGTCCATCTCAGCGGGAGTTTTTTAATAAAACTTCAATGTCGCTACAATTACTCATCCACTCACTCACTCACTCAATTCACTTGAACTAGAAATTTTGCAAAGGATTTGTTATGCTGTTACTGATATACATAAGTAGTTATTAAATTTTCCACATTTATATTGTATTATTGTAAGAATAATTGTTTCAATCTCGCCTCTTCTTTAAAACCACTTCGTTTACCAAACTGTTGTTGTTCTAGTCTAGTCACTCTTGCTGATAGTAGATACATATGTTTGTGCGTATTTGTATCTCTTATTGCCTGCTAAAAAAAAATATTGCATTTAATTAATGTTTTTGTTATGTTAACATGTTTTCAATATTTTGCATTAACTATTTTTATAAAATATATTTACATTTACATACATTTTCTCCAAACATCTAAATAACAATTTCTCTTAGTTTAAGTATTTGTTTAAGTTTATCCTGAAATAAAGACACTTTAAGTAAAGATTTGTTAAGAAAAAAATATATATTAATTTTTAAAATAGTTGTTAAGCCAAAGATTCAAACTGTAACATTAGTCATGAAAATAAGATTAGAACTTAGAATTTAAACATGTATGTATGTCAATAATTTTGCCCCTTCTTTAGGTTAAATTTAAAATTAATAAAATATTGAAATGCACTTTTGAAATCTAAGTAAAACTTGTGGTTTGACTCTGCAGAGCTTTTAATTATTTTGTTAATAAAAACGAAAATTTTTTTGTTTCATTTGTAATATCTGCAATATTTTATTGCGACCTCATAAAGTATGAAACTTATTGGCTGCCCAAATTATCCAAATGAGTACTGAAATATATACCACTGACTTAATTTTATTAGCGTATTTTTATTTTTTTTGTTAAAGGCATGTTTTCAAAACTCGTTGGGTAGAGCATGACCATGTGTTGCTTGCCTCCTTGAGGTTGTTTGTAGAACATCAAATGTTTTAGCTTCTAGGTAACTTTCATAACGCACGATATAATGTAGAATATTTCTAAAATATATATATTTGACCGATGGGACTGATCTATCGAAATAAAATGTATCATCTCTAGTTACTAATAGTAATATTCCATAAAGCTTTAAAATGTCATCTCTAAACCTTAAAATATATCCATATATTTTTAACTATTTTGAAGTTTGATGTGAAAAAATTTAAATCCACATATTTTTTGGACATTTCAATTTATTATTTAAGCAAAACTTTGTCAATAGTTTTCATGAGAAAAAATTACTTAACCCGGTCATATTGTGTTTGGAATTTTGTGTAAATTTGCAACTGCGAAATATTTTCAAAACGAAAAACAAAAATTTGATATCAAATACTTCTTAGTTCCAACCATGAGTTTTAATCGAAGACAAAAGGGAAATCGTGGAACGTCTAAAAAACGTGTGCGGTCAAGGCAATCGAGGATTCCACAGGAACCAGTTGATTTAATGCAACTTATGCGCCGGCGTTCTCGCTACCGACCATACACCATCAATAACCGGAACATGAGACGAGTACAACATCCTCCATTTACGCCTAACAATGGTGCACAAAATGGAAATGCTTTCAATGCAAGTAGACAAAGGAGTCGTGTAAATGAACCAAATTTCCAGGATATTGCGCCATTAGAAAATGTCTTTGATGTTATGGAAACGCAAGATATGAGTACAAATACTGAAATCCCATGCTGTTATAGACATTCTTCGTCAGGTTCAATTGAACACGGGGGACAAGGAAGACATGCATATGATTTTAGTAGAGAGGAATTGAACAGGGACTTTACTGAGTTGCAAAGTATTGCTACAAGTTCTGGTGCGACATTGTCAGCAATTGGATCAATTGGAGAAGCTAACAATAGTGCATTACTTTTACCTCTTAAAACTAGAGGAAGTGACGATTTACAGACGAGAACTGGAGCCAAGAGATCTTATGCAGCTTTAGAGGTTGCTAAATTAGATCAACCAAAATCTCCAGAACCATCAAGCACTGATGTATCGGGCTCTTCAATTTCTTATACAGAAAGCAATAAAGCGATAAAAAGGCGGAAATCAAATGATATTCATTCCATAGAATTTCCCACGGATATAGAAAGAATTGGTTTAAGATTGCCTGATTTAAATAGTTTTCGACTGAATCAAGGCGATTTATTTAGTTTTATCTCAGCTGCAGACTCTGAAGCCTCGGTTTCCCAAACTTCAAATAAAGTCAGTTCTTTAATTAATGAAGAACCAAGAAATTCTCAAAGACCATCATTCAATGAGGATAGAGAATCAATGGAAACCATCCCAGAAACTAATAAGTCTTCTATGGAATTATTAAAAACTCAAAACTCCACTGATAATTCAATAAAAGAAAAATCTTCACAAAATCTTACAAAAAATAATACTGTTTCAGATTCGGAAACGCCTAAATCTTCTTCCGATTCCCTGAAAATTTCACCATTATCTAGGCTCGATTTTGTCGAAATTCATCCCAACGACTCCACAGAGAACAACGCCAGTAACTCAAGTGTTAATAACGAAGAAGCACGCCCGGCTAACACTCCTTCCGATGCTGAGGCTGGAGGAGATGGTCATCATAACGATTCGATTTTACAATTTGAATTGACTTTAACCGCAACCATTCAAAATGATACTGAAGACACTTATGCTGATGATGAGGATGATAATGATCCTAATGAAGTAGAGGAAAATAATTAAGATGAATAATATATTTTTGACGCTTAAATTGTGACATCTATTCGTTTAGTTGATTTTTTTTTAATTGTGTAATAATTATAACAAAATTAATAAAGTTGTCATTTTGTTTTTAATTGATTTTTTTTAAAGATGTTTCTTTTAAGTGGATTATTATTCATAAATATAATGATAATTTTTAACCGCCAGTAATGGGAAGGGTTTAATCTTCTGTTTTTTTACATTCATAAGCCGATTAATAATTTCTGTTTATAATTAAAAGGATTTTCAAGGATTAATATTAAATAATTTAAAGGTCTCTAAAAGAGACTCTCTATATTGTGTTAATGTAAATAGTTTTGAAATGTGTCTACGGGTGTAACCCTTAAATCAATTTTTTTGTACATCTAAATTCAACCATAATAAAACGCCCATTTCATTTAAAATTTTTTTAACGGCGTGCGCTTATTGTTTGGCTAAAACACATTTGCAATTGCTCTTTTTTCTTGTTGGGTGCGCAACTAAAAAAAATGCAAAGATGTTATTAAGTGGGAAAATAGTACATATTTTTTAGGTACAATTTAAAGGTGAAAAGTCCACACGTAGAACGAAATGTTTATTATTGATTAGAATTTCGACATATGTAACTATGATTATACAAGTGAAAATCAAAAAAAAAAAAAAA